>CAJVQA010012169.1:0-10271 GCA_910591915.1 Cetraspora pellucida
AGAAGAAGAAAAAGAAATAGTAACAGGAATCCGAGAAGTTTACGAAGAAATTGGATTAGAAATACAAGAAAAATTTGTCTCAGAAGTAGCAAGATCAACATATGAACCAACAGAAGAAAAATATGGATTTCCATCAGAAATAGTTACTTTTATACACCCATATTTAGAAGGACAACATTTCACAAACAAAGAACCAGAAAAACATGAACACTTTGATTTTTATACAAAACGACAAGCAAAACAATTCTTACTAGTACCAGAAATAGAAAAGAATTTAGAAGTAATATTTGAACATATTTCAACATCTGAATTATTAATGACTACTTTATTAACATTAACACAAGAAGAATACGATTCAGAAAAAGAATATGATAATGTTGAACAAACAACATTAGACAGAGCAATTGAAATAGATGCATATCCTATAAATAATAGTGATCTATTAGAATCTAAAGAAATATTGCAATTAGAAAAATTCTACGAAAATGAAATGAAGATATTAAATGAAAATTTAAAGTTTTTAGCCCGAATCAAGAAAAGGCTAACCAAAGCCAATGAAACAAAATATCTTAGAATATTCCCTAGAATGGAAAGAAGTAGAATATTCAAGTACTTAGAAAAATCACCAACTACGGAAAGACTAAAAAGTGAAACCATATTACCATGGCTTAAACAACAACAATTTAATTATCACATTGCAAAGAAGCCAATATACGCACACAAACAATTACTGGAATACGGACTTATTAAAATCCGACCATTTACTAATTACGGCTACTTTAACGACACAATAGACAATATAATCAAACAATACCCCGATTATATAATGAAGTAACATGATCAGAAGATCACCGGCAGAATAACCGGACACGTTAAATATAACCGAGCCGGCATCTTTTTGGGGCCGGGCGCACATGTTTCAGATGGATCGTCATGGGCAACTCTAATTAGGTAAGTATGCCACAATGACGTCCATTTTGCAGGCTCTATGAGGTGTCAGTTTTACCTCTGACAGTATTGATACTTATCCATTCTTGTTTTGGAAAAGTTGCCATTATTCATTAGATAAATTACAACACTTATCGTTATACTTTCGTAAAAAAAATTTATTACAGTCAACTCTCTCCTTTCTGAATGGTCCGTTCTTATATGTAAATATATCAAAAAATTCAGTTTTCAAAGAGTTACTATGTTGTTAATCCGAAAATTTTAACAAAATTTACAAAAGTTTTGAAGCTTTGTGCTCGGTTTTTACGGTGTTTATTGAGAGTTCGGATTACAGCATAGACAGTTCCTGATCCAAAGTGAATCCCTCTCGTCTGTGAACAATCACAAATTAAATTATTTATGTTGGATTCAATTGTGATGGATATAATCCCTCACCAGTTTTAATATACGTGTAACATTAACGATCTCTGCTAAACAGGAGGGAACATACCCGATTCAAAGTGAATCCAACACATGATCAATTAAAACTAAAATTATTTATTTTAGTTTTAATTGATCACGCCGTGTGTGGGATTCACTTTGGATCGGGTACGTTTCCTCCTGTATCTCTGCTGTTAGTTCGAATTTGGGCGGGTTGACTGTATAAAAGTGAAAAAATTTTTGATTGTATATATAAATTTAGCATACTGTATGTACATAAATCTAAATATGTTTTGATAAACATATACATGTGAAATTATTTCTTAATTGAACTATAACATACGAAAAGCATCGGTGCGACTGGTTATGTAGTTGGATGAATGCTGGCTAGCCAAAGGTGCCGGAATTAAATTCAATTAAATGACATGAAGTCCGCAGAATACATCATGACATTATGAGTAATTTTAGCAAGTAAATCGAACTGAAACGATAATATGCTCCCAGAAAATTAGCAAGTGAGATTGCGCCAGGTATCATCGTAACAGTAGAACGAGCGAGAAGTAGAATGAGTGAGAAGCAACATCAGCCGGTGGTTTCCCGCCTACTCGAAGCAGGCTGGCTGTTAAATAGGAAAATGGCAGAATCAGGAGACTACCGTTGTGGCGGGAGAGGTTGGGTCGAGAATTTGTTTGCCGAAGTGGGAAAGGGTGTCGAAGCAACTTGTTTTCGGTTATTTATATATCGATTGTGGTAGGTGGCTTTTCTATTACATGTATCTCTGGTTGCGTGTTGATTCATGCAATTTTACAGATTGATCCGTTCTTTGATCCCGACCCATGCCCTCTGCCCGTGATCTGAGTGCGCGATATAGCACGTGGCGTGTAACCCTGACCAATTCTTCCCTTTTTTTCGATCCGTTGCATCTATTAAATTTAGACAGTTGAAAATTTCTATATCACTTTAATATGCTCACTCAGACCGAAATTAATGAACAGATAAGATAGAGAATCAGATACTGTATATAACAATTTAAATGGTTTTGGGGGTGAAATTAGAATGGATGTAGATTGAAAGCCAAGTTGTATTAGATTATAGTTGCTAAGCAAAGGTTGGAGGTTTCGCACTAATGAAATACGAAGCATAGTTTTACCTTTCGCAAATCAAAACCTCAAATTACAAAATGACAAAACTGATTAAACGTGACAAAAATGACGAAATGCAACCGAAAAATATATATCGAGTTTGTGCTTCATAATTGTTGGATAGATGTCTGATTTTTGATAATAAAATTATAATTTACTATTTTTAGAAAATATATGCCAAATTCATGCAATAATTGCTAGAAGGTATTATACCAATCTTATTAATACAATCTAGTAGCAAAATTAAAGTAAAAATAGTGGACGAATTCACTAACGCTAATGTATAAAATAATTTTAATTTAATGCATTAAATAAAAATACTTAGTAAAAAACACTTGTTTCAAAATTATATATTTTCCTTGCTGCTGATAAAGTATAACTCTGATTCATTTTTCACATGTTTAAATCAACTTGATCGTTTTACCATATAAATGAATCCCTACCACACTTTAACTATAGTTTTTCTTTTATGCCATTATTTTTAATGTTTAATGTTTCTTGTAATAAAGGTAAGTCCCACTCAATCATCCCTATCCATTCATTAAAATGAAAAAATTAACAACTTGTCTATTAACAGTGATATTAAAAAAAATCATAGCACAATATTTCGATTTTATTTTATATGATCAAAACATGGCCCATTATCAATAATCGTGATAGTTGTATATTATGTTGGTCAAACCGTGATCGCTGACCGATCAAATCAATAAAAATCTAATATACGAATAATTGTCAACCGATTTATTGTCAAATTATTTATAGCTAAGATTTACTAGAAACGAATTACAAGCTTTAGCTCATATTATGTAAGTTAAGCAATATCGTTCTTGCATATTTGATCTAAATCATATCTACACTAACTTACTTAGCAATAAACCCCTATAAGATTGTGTAAAAGATAATCAAGTATGGTATCTTTTTAAAAAAGCACTTTAAAAAGTGTAAATAAGCAATCTAAGTTATTGAGTCAAGCAAACCAATTAAAAGAATATCCGACCAGAATCTGCTAATACATTAGCAGAAGTCACCCGATTTCAAAATCAAATAAAACTATTTTGAGCGTATTTTTGCGTGGAGATCCTTTCATCATTGTCACTAGTAAAAGTTTTATGCTTGCGGAGTCTTAAAAATCATTGTCTTGTTCATTTATTAAAAATTTATTCCACGCAAGATACATATAATGTTATGTGATTTAGTTGCACAAGGATGTATCAACATTTCACGCAAGAGCACATCTCTGATTCAGATATTTTATTTCCATATCACGAACCTTACGCTTTATTAATATTAGAAATTTTGCCAAAATAATTTTGATTTGCCAAATAGTTGGCATTTTACGATACAATAATATAAGTATACTTTATTTGTCTTAAAGCTTATAAAAAGTGATAATTATCACAAATAAATCTTATAATTCTTATATTTACTAAATTTATGAATTCATAATATTGTCAGATATGTATTATTGTTATTGAATGATAAAAAAAAAAGAAAAAGGGAAAGAAAAAAGAAAATGATTTCGTTTAAAAAATAATCATTGAAATCGATTTTCCAATAAATCATTGTTGATTTCAGTTTCAAACAACGCGGTGTTGTACGAAGCAGGGTCATGAATATCGAACAAAAGGCCATTATATAAATTGTTGTAAGGAATGAAAGAATGTTGAAAACCATAATCATAATTGTTTTGTATAATGAATGTATTTGTATCATATACTACATCTTGTGAACTAACATACGATGCATCTGTAGTACTTGAATTTACTATCTCCGGAGATTGGTCGGAATTTTCAGCACCCGGTTGTGGCAAAGTTTTCGAATTTAAATAATTATTGATTTTTTCTGAACCGTTGTTTTTAAAATCTTTTTTTTTATTCGGCTGATACCGATAATTTGGGAACATTTCTTTATGTTTATTTAGAGCTTTCAATTCTAATTGTCGAAAAAAAACTCTTACAGATGGTGGTTGTTCATTCCACCTTTGGGCGGCTAAAGATGAAATTTTTTTTGCAATGATTTTTTCTCCCTGGTGGAGGGACCTATATTTAGCTTCAAAGTCCTTTCGAAATAAAAGAAAGCTGTTTTGAGGTCGCGGTGGGTCATTTGTTTTTTTATAACGGCGAGGATTATTTGAAGGGTAGATTAATTCGTCGACATCTAATGTCAACTCATAGGGAGCAGGAACAGTGTGCAGCTGTTCATCGTTGATGACGTACTCATTTTGTAATGAGATGCCATCTGCACAAGATATTCGAGAGCCTGCCCCAGTCACGTTTGGGGTGATATTCGATACGAAGCGAATACCGCGGCTCTTAGCAGTTTTATTTGCCTTTTTCATAACGAACGTTTTTTAAAATAACATTACTTTTACTTAGGAGAGAACCAAGTTTAAGGAGGCGTCGTCTTTAAATAATGAAATTTCTACCATTCCATATACGTAGATAAATTGTTTATTAAATTGAACAGTCTACTGGTTTTTCCGGACTGCGTATTGTACAACAAGGAAAAAAACATAAACAATGAAGTTGATTTATTGATGATCAAACTTTCTGCAAGTGAACATTTTCAACGAAACCACGTATAGCAGTAGTGAATATATATGCATTAGAAGAATTATTTATTTAGAACTACAATCATTTCAGCTTATTATTGCAAACATTATTACTATATATACATGTTTGGTTTCTCCTTTCATGAAATATCACCTCTAGAGTTAATTACTAGTCAGCGACCATTTGCTCTATGTAATATCTACGGAAAAACATAGATCTTGAGTTTGGAAATAATCGAAAATTTTTGGAAGGAACACATTGTACAATAATCATCTGACAATAGTTAATGGTTTATATTTGTTCATTAATAAATGATATCTAAAATAATATTGTCAATTATAATGAAAGTTTCGCATTAGTAATGACTAATAAACTCGGAAAAACTGATCTTTGAGATTCGTGCTATCATCATAGAAGTTGTCAGCCAAAAAAAGACATAAAAGTGGGTTACACGACCTTACGTCACTTTGCACATCAATTTATGGTAAGAATTGTATTATATATAGATATTGGGCGCGTAATGACCAATCATTCATTAAATTTTTGAGCGAATAATACCAAAATTTGCCGGTGATCTGCAAGGTGCGTCTAAACCATGAAGATCGGAAGTACTTTTGCGAGTGATATAAACTAAACAAAGGAAATTTGACATTAATTAAGATTTTTATGTAGGTGTTAGGGTCCAAGGTATATAGGGAAAAATAAATGTTCCTAAGCTGGAGTTTTAAATTTCATCTCCGTCATCTTTATTTAGTGTTGTAAGAATGGTATTTTTTTTTGCTTTTCACATGTCGGTTGACTCAGAATATGTACTCTAATTAGAGAACAGATTTCTTGTTATAGAGATAGGAAGTGATCTTCCGGAACATTTAAAGTTCTTACTATGTAACATTTAATCAGAAAGGACTATAGCATATGTACAGAATTGCTAGTCCAATTGATACGCTATATGATGAGATTAATGTCATTAAATTTATTATTTTTTAGACACTTTTTATCTTGTTTATTTCAATTATTCAATTCATTCAATTATATTAGTTTAAAACATAAAACGTCTAAATTCTTAAGACTGTTTAAAAAATAGGTTACTATTGGTAGTTTTTGCACTCTAGTTAATTATTTCGTTTTCTTTATTGAAATTTTTAACGTTAACCTTTTATTAATTTTCTATTAATACATACAGTATATGTTTAGTTTATATGTTTAAATAAATACAAATAGTTTGATATTATTTTTCTAAAGCCAATTTTTTCAAAAAATTGTTTATACAGTAGCTAATTTTGGTTACTTTGTTGTGATTATGATCTTTAGAAATATAGCTAAGATTCTAAACCTAAAAGTGAGAAAATTTTGCTGTAAAGAAACTTTGCTATTACCTTAGAGTGTTGCATATAGTAGCCGGGATACAAATAAAAAAAAACTAGAAAGCTTGATTTGCATCCATAAGATAATTTTGTTAAGTAGCAGTTTTCAATTATGAGTTAAACTATAATCTTATGAATCTTAAGATAATCTAATGGCCCCTATTAAAATCAATCAATCACCCTAATAATTTGTAAGGTCAATAAAAAAAAAAACTCCCCAAATAATGGGTTTAAAATTTAGTGACTCTATTCAGGGTCTAATTTTACCGATTAGCCTATACGAAGCGTCAAAACAATAAATCGTGTAAAAAAGCATGCTTAAAGTCTATATAAGCATTCAATGTAATCAAAAATATTATTTTTTAGTATTTCTTATGTAATTTTAACTTTTAAATAGTACGTATAATAACTTATTCTATATCATCAATATACGTACGTACGCAGTGTTTATTTTTCAGTTAAACTTTACTGTGCGGATGCCGCACAATTTGGAAACTTTTCTGTGTGGCAAATAAAGGAAATCTATAAGCAACTGACATCTGTTCGAAAGGAGGTGTGCGCAAAGTTTTGATTCTGTGCGCTGCGCACAGTCCGCACAGTGAAAAATAATCACTGTATAACTAATTTTACATACTGTAATTAATATTTCGATATCGATATAACACCCCAACGGAGGCGCATGTCAACGTGTATGAACATGATTGGTCAGAAAATGATTTACAACCAGTTACTCTTTTTTGCCATTGCTAAAGTTTAGCAAAATTTCATAAAAAAAGTTGTACAAATGACAATTAGAAAAAGAGAAAAAGATGCAAAAAGAAGTTATAAAACAAAGTCGCAAAAAGGTTACAAAAAGAAAACCAAGTTGTATGACAAAATAGCTACTATATGATAAATATTCCGATCCGAGACAAAATGCTGATCAAATCTTCACTGCGTATAGCATACATACAAAGTTTATAAGTAGCGTACAGGATCTCATTTCGGATCTAATAATTTTTCACCTTAGTGAGAGATCCGCATAATTGAATTAATTATAACGCTAATAACAATAACTTTTTGTCTAGACTCAGAGCAAACTTAATTTGTAAAGACGTACAAGTACGTGACCATAATCGGTAACGATAATAAAAAAAAGTTTTATTCATTGTTTTATTTTGTATAAATAAAGTTGAGATAAAAGAACGTAAGTACATATGTATTTTGTAAAACAAGAAAATATTTATTTATTTTTTATTTAAAATCTTTTTTTATTCAATAAATAATTTCCGTTTTTTTTTTTTAAAGAAAATTCATTATGCCTGATAAAACTAAGAAAGTCAAGGTTATGATGAAACCACACCAGAATTTTTAGAAAGAATAGTGAGCGCTGTTAATTCAGTAAAATCCAATTCTATTATTAGAGTAATCGGTGAGACATTTAAACCGATGATACCAATGCTAGAATCAGCATTCATGAATAGATGAAATAACACAAATATTTGAAAAAGCTCAATGTAATAAAAATATTTGTAGAATATTACAAGATTGTATTATAGCCGCAGAAGCTGTAATAAAACTTTTATAATAAAGAATAGAAACGGGAGAAAAACTTGATAAAGCTTATCAACAAGCCTTTTTAAGATTCAAAAATTCATTAGAAAATATTAAAGAATATGCAGAAGAAGTTTCATAAATTCAAGGAATTAACCGATTTCTTAACGTTAATGACATTAGGGATAAATTTATTCAATTAACTGGTGAATATGATACTTGTATGAAAGACTTAAACTTTACTATGATTGTTTCATATGAAGAACAAAGAAGAATAGATCAAAAATGTTTAGAAACTGACATTAAGCTAATGAAAGAGGTGTGTCTTCATAGCATGAATTCATTGGTACTCAGTTGTAACTAAGACAATTTCCTTCTTTTAATTAATAGTTTTTAGAAAAAATTCAACCGGTATTTGATGAAAATTTTAAACTCCTTTCATATGAAGTGAACGTTCGAAATCCAGACTCTAAAGGTTATAAATATAATCCAGATATAAAAGTTCATGAAATTAATTCGGCTATGATAAAAGATCCTGTTTTGGGCAGTGAATCAGAAATTAGTAAGAAAAATATTTAAGGATGGTGTAGAAATTGCGTGTAAAAGATTTGATATCCCCACTGAAAAAGTAGCTAGCAAAGAATATCAAATGAGTCTCCGCTATTTACCTATATTGGAAAAATTGGGTAAAAGTACAAATATTCTTAAATTCTATGGATTATCCAAATTAGATAACAGAGATGTTATGGGCACAATTAAGATGTTTAAAAGAAGTTTATGAAAAAAGTGGCATTTCTTGGCAGACGAAAGCAAATATTGTTTATGGTATCTGTAGCGGAATTGTATTTTTACAAGCACTCAAAATTTTTCATCATGATCTTTGATGCAAAAATATAATGGTGAGTAATCCATTTTTGTGTTCATATAAAAAATATGTGTATTATATATTATATTTTTATGTTTAATGAGTCAATAGATTACACGCTCATTTGAACCAAAAATATCAAAATTTAAATATTCGAGAGGGCACGATGAATTTTCAACAAATATTGGCAATAAATATTTAGATCTTCTTAACTGGACGACTCCAGAAAAGATGCAAAAATACAAAATGAGTATTTGTTCGACATCTCCCGAAACAGATGCTGAATTATTCCCGTATACACAATAATGTGAAATATTTAGGTAATTATAAACCAAAAAAAATAAAAAATTTTACTTGTAATAATTATTCCTTTTATCATTATATGTGTAGCTTTGGAATGTTATTGTGGGAATTGACATATCAAACGATTCCTTACAAAGATGATGATATTCAAACCATCATCGATAAGGTCACGACTGGTAAAAGAGAGGAATGCAAAATTGTTCCGGATTTAAAGCCAAAAAATGATATGATTCAGAAAAACCTTATAGCCATCATCGAAAAATGTATGTACTGTATGCTGATTAAAACGTTTTTAACCAAATTTGGAAATATACTTACAAAATTGATATATTTCTTAACGTTAAATAACAGCATGGGAACATAATCCTAATGTAAGAACTAGTCTTGAACACTTTACATAGACGTATTAAATTTGTCTAAAAAAGTCATTCCAGGTAAAGATCCTGCACTTTTAACCATAAACAAACCTGATGATCCCATGAGAAATCTATAAATGAAGAATCAGAAAACGATGATTGTTACATCTATGATTATTCAAGTTTTTAACAAATTTTATTAGTTGAAGAAGGCATAAAATTACATAACACAAAAGATAAAGAAAATAGAAAAATAGCCTGAAAGTGCTTTGAAGCTAATGCTGAATCAAACAGTGTATCAGCTATCTACTGGAAAGGTTATTATTTACAAGAAGGTTATTATACTAATGAGAACAGAACTGAAGAACAAAAGAAACTCGATAAAGAAAAGGCCATGAAACTTTATAAAATTGCTGCTTATAAAAATCATCATGATGCACAGTTACGATATTCTCATTCATTACCAAGAGTAAAAGAGTATCGTGAAGAATTTCTTAAATATCTAACATTAGCTGCTGATAATGGAAATCAAGTAACTATGTATACTTTAGCCTACATGTATTTAAATGGAAAAGTTGTTCAGAAAGATTTGAAAAAAGGTGAAAGATATTTGAAACTTTCAGCTGCTTGCAAAAATGAAAGGGCTATTGCAATGGATCAAAAATTGGCATAAAAACTTTCTAAATAATTTTTTGTTTTTTTTTTTTTTTGTTTTTTTTTTAAGGTGACCTCTTTGGTCTTTTGACTTTTATTAATCACTTATCGGTATTGTGGTTCAATGAACCACT
>CAJVQA010012170.1:0-10271 GCA_910591915.1 Cetraspora pellucida
ATAATTATTTAACTAACAACTCTTTAATAAAATAACCTTTAACTATTATTCTTTAAATATTATTTATAAAAACTATTTCTTATTTTATTCTTTATTTTATTTTTTTCTATATTTTATCTTTATTTCTTTTATTTTGCTTCTTTGTTTTTTATAATAATATAAAGTAAAAAACTAGTTTTTTTAATTAGTTATTTAGCAAATACTAGCTTTATATTATTTTTTTATTCTTCTTCTTTTTCTTGTAATAATATAAAGTGAATAACTGGTTTTCTTAATTAGTTATTTAGCAAATATTAGCTTTATATTATTTAAATTTAAAGACTACATATAACTATAAATAATTTGATTATTAAGATTTTTCTTCTTCTAGTTATATTCTATAGACATTTCTAAGTTTTAAAGTCTAATAATTCTTATACAGAATAAATATTTTGTTATGCCTGATCTGCACAGACTGAACAGTAAGATTAGTTTAAAAGCTATTTCTATTGTTGTACCTTATAGTGCCTAGAAGGCTATTAAATTTAAATTTCACTTTTATATACTTATTTCTTATTTTTGTTTATTTTTATTTATTTTATTTTCCTTTAAATAAAAGATCTTCTACTCAGCATTTATGTATTTAAAATTACTACAGCTTACTAGTTTTTAGTTAATTTTATTACAATACCAAATCCTGTTTACTTACTGCCCTTAATAATCAAATTATTATAAGCAAAGTCAGAAGACATAACAGCCTTATAGGTCTTACCTTATCACTTACTAATACTGCTTATTCTAGTCTTAATTTTCTAATCTTTATTTTACTTCTTTTTTTACTACTATTATATGTCCTAGATGTCATCTTAATTTCAATACAATTGCTAACAAATATACTATTTTTATTTTTACAAATTTGACTACTAAATTACTTTGTTATATTAATTTTAACAAAACCTTTAATTTACATATTAACTTTCTTAATATTGCATACTCTGTTACTATTTGATATCCTTTATATAATCTATCTTTTTTTTTATTAACAATTAATTTACAATAATTACCTTGCATCTTTTAGTTAAGCTAACTTATTAATAACTTATAACTCATTGCTAATTCTAATTATAACCTAACTATTATCTTATTTTATACTAATGGTTCTGTTATTAAGCTTGATACTTTTCAATACTCTATAGACATAGGCTAGATCTAAATTAATAATTTTATAACTATTTATTTATTTCAGATATAAGTTAAACTTTGACTATATTTATTTAAATCTGAAATTTTTGTTATTCTCTTAGTAATTATTACTGTTTTTAGAAACTGTTTTGTTCATATCTTTAATAACTCACATTCTGTAATTTTCAAATATTATAGTATCTACTTATTATTATCTAAACTCTCTTATATCCATATCTTATACTTTTCTATTTAGCAAACTGTTATTAATTTTATTAATTTATATAATATTTAGTTCACTTTTCACAAAGTTACTGTATATCAAGATGATCCATTTAATAATCCTGCTAACTAACTTGTTTTAGTTATCAAATACTATTCTTTTTAATATTTTTAAATAACAATTCTTACAATTCTGTCTATACTTTATTTATTGACTAATTTTTTATTAAGATTTTTATTTGATGTTCTATTTATACTATTTATTAAGCTTATATTATAACACTTTGAACATCTCAATATTATTTTTAATAATAGTTTATTATTGCATCTAATATTAACTGAAAAGTCACTTGGCTTTATATTAATAATAATCAAAAAGTTCCTAACTTTACTTACAATTTTTATTCTTTTACTTTAAAAATCTTTTATATTAAAATTCTTTTAAATGAACTATCTGTTTTTTATACTCTTTACAAATATAATCTTTCTCACTTTTCTTTATATTATTAATGTAATCAAACTAGTTCTTCATTATACTAAACTCTCTGTCTTTTCACTCAAACTATTTATCACTTAATTTCTAATTTTCTTAATTGCATTTTAAATACAACTGCTCTTGATATATTTATTAATTTTGTTTCTAATTTATATTAAGAAATTTTTATACTTAACAATTATAAACTGCATAACTTTTTTTATATACCATCTTTTATTTCTACTTTATCTGACTTAGTTTCTATTAACCTTATTTTTATTTTTTATAATACTTTTATTTCTTATCATATTACTACTTCTCTTTTTATTAAATTTTTTCTTTATTTAAACCAACAAATATATAAACAAATATGGATTTCATATTGTATTTCATGTTTAGTACAATTTTAAATTACATCTTTTACAAACTCAATTTATAATTCGCTTTCTAATTTACTATTATCTCCTATTTCAATATTACAAATTATTACTAAAATTGATCTTTGGACTATTTAATGGATTAAATATCATACTCCTCTCTTATATATTATTACCAACATCCAAATCTAGATAAGCCTTGATCACTCTTATAGGTTTAGATTACAGATTATATGTCTAAGTCTTTATTCTTTATATATAATTTAAAAGCAAACTTTTTTTTATAAAAACTTCAATTGAATTTTTTCAATAAAATTAAAGGCATGGCCTTACTGTTAATATTTTTTAAAAAAATCAAAACAAACCAGCATCTTTTTTTAAAAAAAAAATAACTTAAATTTAATAAATTTTTTTTATTTTAATTTTATACAATTCTAAAATTAAAATAAAAATTTAAATTTGATTAAACAATTGTTAATTTAAAAATTGTTCTTTTTTTATTATTTAATAAACTTTACAAAGATAATTTTTGTAAATAATATTAGAAAGATAAAATAACCTGAAAATACAGTTTAAATGACACATTTTATTTTATTTGAACCAATTCGAGTATGTCACACTGAGACTGTTGAATGGAAATTACTATAGCGATTAAAATAAAGATTTCCATAAAAAAAATTTTTTTATATTTTCTTATTTTCGTCCAAGTATTTTAGTGAGCAAATTTGCCCGCGGTTTAAAGAATAATTATATAATAAATAATTAAAATTCGGTCAAAATGAAATTCCTCATTCATATTGATTATTTTAACAGTATAACGATCATTTTTACTTTATCATATACTATTTATAGAAGAGTATATTGGCATAGGATATTCTAACCCTTTGCCAAAAAAAGAACTATCGTGGTCGATCGCTAATTCATTTAACTTGCCGTTACATCTCTTTTTAACATACAAGCGACAGGAGGAACCGTCGATATTACACGACTGATCCTTCACCCGGTGTGCAACATATAAAAAAATTATTTTACAATACCTGCTAGTACATGTTATGATTATAATCCCACACCATTTTACTATAATAAAAATGGTGTGGGATTATAATCATAACATGTACTACTGGTATTATAAAATAATCTTTTTTTTATATGTTGCACACCGGGTGAAGGATCAGTCGTGTAACATCGACGGTTCCTCCTGTTCATACAAGCCGATCAACATATCGGTTTCGTTAATATATTAAAAAATGTCACATGGCACAATCTTCATTATATCCGTTTAAGATCTTCACTATATCGATATGTCAAGAGTTTACAACTTCACTATAGAACGAATATTTTAATAATATTGGTTTTGTTCTATAAAAAAAAAAATAAAAAAAAATAAAAAAATAAAAAAAAAATTAAAAAAAATTCTTTGTTATAAGCCAACCTCAAGAGTTCTCTATAACGAGAGTGACATGTATCCTGCTCAGGGAGAATATGATGCGAGTAATTCTTCTTCCACCTCTTCCTTAATAAATACCTCATTTTATAACTCAAAATCCTCGGAAAGTTCTGAAAGTGAAGAGTACGAGACTCTGCCCAAAGAGCCATATGAAAAGAAATACATCAAGCTTACGTCTGTCAATGCGCTGGAATTTTTGCCTGCTGATAATTGCGCAGAGGCATTCCTTTCTGACACTGTTTTAAGCTTTGTTCACAGGGCTACACATTTGATTTTTATTTGGTGCTTTGTTTCCTCCATTCTTGCTGCTTTGCTATCTATGGCAGCGAAAAATCGGTTGATTTTATTATTCTTTAATGTTTCTTTGGCTGCATTTTATTTCAAATGCGCCGCGATCTGGGCTTATTGCCTTTATTGTTTTATTAAATCTAGCTTTCCACTCAAGGATTTGATTTCATATGCAAAAAATATTGCAATAGTGATATGTACCATACAAGCACTGGATCATTTTTCTACGCTTGTGAAATGGAATAAATCTGACTCAATGATCTTCTTTCCTGGTTCGGCATCTGATAATATTCTTTCTTATGGATCTGTCCTCAGCTTGCCTGCTTTTGTCTTGCTTGAACAATTTTATATAGCTTATCAGAGAGAGAATTTTCGAAAGCGTGCTTTACTCAAAGATGAACGCGATAATGCTCAAAGGTCGGTATATATGGCGATAGATCGATTCAGTGAACGAAAAGGATTATATCTTCGCACTATATCAGATCAATTACAGCAAACAACCGAATTGACTATGGATATAATCAAACAGTTGTCACCTTCTCATTTACTAACAAAACCTCATGAACAATTATCAGCTTGTTCAATTTCTTTTCCTACGGCCTCGATAAGCGCGATTTACACTACGATAAAAGCAATTAATTATATTTCCTCACATCTGGGAACGCTTTCTTTTCTAATGTTTTCCGAGCCCAACAGTCCAGAAACTACTCACGTGAAACGTGAGTTTGACATCGGTGAGTTGATACAATATGTTGCCGATTCGCTCGCCGGTGTTGCTTCTCGCGCAAACGTTGAATTGGTTGTTTATCATATTGAATATGAGTATGGTTTGAGCCACCTTAACGTTGTTGGTGATGAAGCCGCTTTCAGACACGTCCTCTTGAGTCTAATTAAATGTATACTTAGTGGTGCAAGTCCGGGTGCCTGCATAGAATTAAGTCTTCAAGTGCAAACATCTGAGGAATCTGATTCATCTCAAAAAAAACGTGTGATTAATCCTAACGACAAAGTTGTTTGCACGATTGAAATCATTCATAACCTTGGCTCAAACGCTTCCGGACAGTTTATGCCAGTGATGGTATGTCCTGATGCAAACTTGACGCTCAAAGTATTGAATTTCTTGGGCGCTACCCTTAATGCTAATGAAGAGCATGGTCAACAACGGTTTAAAATTACTTTAGAACTGAATGCAGGATCACCTCTTACAACTCCGAACACACCTGAGGAGATACGTCGTCGTTATCCACATTCACGTATTTCAGGCGAGCCTTCTGTTGAAGAACTCAAAAAAACAACACAAAGCATGCGGGGACAAAAAGTTGCACTACATGCTACTAGCAATAGTTTCTTCGCAAAACGCATTACAAGTTGTTTGACTACTTGGGGTACGGATATCTCGCATGTTCCAATAGGAGGTGAAAATGATTTAGAGACATGTTCTCAAAGCGATTCACCCGTGGACTCTGGATCCGGAACACCTGTCGAAGGCTCTAAATCTGCACCAGTACAAAACAATGAACAAAAAATGCCACCAACAAATTTTTTACCTCCTAAGTTTATCATTATAGACGATGATATTGACACTTTAAAACAACAACTATCACAACTTAGAAACGCACCTTTTTCTGGTGGCATAATATCAGCGACAAATCAAAAGCAAGCTCGCACAAAACGTCAAATTCAAGCGCCCACACTTCCACAGCAAACAACAGCGGTGATTCATTTCACGTCTCTTACCAATTACAAGCATGTAAAAGATACCATTCAATGCTATGTAGTTTCTCCAACTACCGCTGGTTCATTCACATTGCCACAAGTTTTGGTTATACCTAAGCCCGCAGGCCCGAGGCGGTTTATCACTGCTCTTCATACTACTATCAATAGAATAGTTGTGGATCCGGTCTATATGCCAATCGCCACATCACCTATGAGTCCAGGTTCGCAATATTATACCGACACAGAAGTTAATCCGATGGATCAGCTTACAGAGCCGCTTAATGGTAACTATTTTCCACCGGATCATGCATCAGCACGGCCATCCACACCATCTGTAAGTGGTTCTACTCGGACTACACCCAATTCTAATCCATTGAGCCCCAAGCCTAGTCGTGTTGTGGTAGTCCCCCCTAATCCGGATAAAAATAGTCCAAAAGCGACTGGCAGCGTTAACGATGGTCCCATATTAGCAAGTTCAGTTCAAACCCCCCAACTAAGAAGAGGTTTGCCATATCAACCTGTTAAACCTTCATCCCCTGATGTAGAAGTTCCTGGTAACGATACTGTTCCGGAATCAGTTCCTAATGGTGCAAATGGTGTCAATCCTGGTACTCCAAGTGTTCCTGCATCACAAATTCCGACACCTCAGCAGCCAATTCCTCCAGCGCAAAGTCCACCAATACCAACTCGAAAAAAAAAAACACCAGGAAATAGGATATTTGGGGATAAATCTAATCCTTATTATGTGATTCCACCAATTAATGTTTTAATTGTAGAAGGTTAATATTAATATAGTATTAAAGCAATGATTAACAAATGTTATTATATAATTGTAGAATTCTAATGTTAATTTTTTACTATTAATATTATAGACAACCCAATCAATCAAGCAATTTTATCAACATTTATGAGAAAGAAGAATATCAAATACGAATGTGCTTCTAACGGTCAAGAAGCCGTTGATAAATGGAAAAAAGGAGGATTTCATTTGATCTTGGTAAGTAATATGAAATATAAATTATGAATATTAGCAGATATTTATTCAAAACTTATTTCAGATGGATATCCAACTGCCAGTGATGGATGGAATAGAAGCTACGAAGACAATTAGACGTCTAGAGAAATCACAAAAGATAGGTGTCTTTCCTTCTACACCACCGGCATTTCCGACCTCATCACTACCGTTATCAGATTCATCCCTAACATCCTCTACATCTGCACCCGCATCAACGTCTACTCTAGAACCGCCTGATACACCTACTTTAAGTTCACCAGTCATAATAATGGCTCTAACAGCGTCATCGTTACCATCCGACAGGCAAAATGCTCTAGCCGCAGGGTGTAATGATTTTCTGACAAAACCTGTAAGTTTGGAATGGCTGGAGAAAAAGATTAACGAGTGGGGATGTATGCAGGCCTTGATAGATTTTGAAGGATGGAGAAGGTGGAAAAAAGTTGGAGAGGAAATACAGATGAGCGGATTCTGATTGTTGGATCTAAAATTTGGCCCAGATTTTAAAATATGGTTACCAAATTTCATGTGAACGGTGGTTGATTTGATTGTTTCAGAAAGGGTTTTTTGCAATATTAGAAGTATTAGAATGTATGTCAATCCAATTGTTCCTTCTGTAATCCAATTGTCATAAAACCTTGTATATGTATAAATTTGTGTAGTGGTAAGCTTTTTATTAGTTATATAATATTTTGTATATATTTAATATTTAATTTATTTATATAATTACAGAACTGAAAAAAGTTTCATTTTATTAATTAAATTTCGGATTTATTTTCTCAATTGTATGTAAAAATAAAAATATATAATTATTACTTAACATATTGTTTAAAGATTTTTAAAAAACATTGCATTAGTATATACTATTATTAATTTTTTTTAATTTTATAAAATATTTTTAACGTAATCAATTTAATACTTTAGAACTCTGAATTTTACAACTTAGTAGAATTTAAAAAGCTTTTAAATATCAAAGTTGGTTGTTTTATTATTAAGATAATTTTGTTTAAAGGTTATTAAAAATTTAAATTTTTAATAAACTTTATTTTAATAAAAATGTAATCAAATTTGGTATTAAAGAGTTTTATGTGTTTTGCATATATAAAATTTTAAAAACCTTAATTCATTAAAATTAAACATATTATTATTAAAATATATATATATATATTTTATAATATCAAATTGTATTACAAAAGTTTATATTACATTTGTGTTACTATATTACTAAGTTTTTTTTTTCTTAAACAGTTATGCTAGTTACTTTATTAAAATTCTTAAAACTACTTTTGCAATTATATAGATATATCTAACAATTAAGTTTAGCATTATCTAGCCATCTTATTGGTATTTAGATGCAATTTATTATATTACTTAAACATAAATAAGCTGCTTATCTAACTATTTAAAGTTATAATAAAAAGGTCTTCTTCTTTTTATAACAAGTTTTAATATTGTCTTTTTAGTTTCTTTTTCAATTTGTTTCTTTTGCTTATTTTTCTTTTCTTTTATCTTTTATTAATTTGTTTTTTTTATTTAGATTTTTCTTTTTTCTTTCTTTTTTTTCATTTTGATTATTTTTTTTTAATCTTTAGCAGTCTTTCTAATCATTTTTATTAAGAGTCTTATATATATAATTTTGTACAAAGTTGGCTTAAATTCTAGTTTAACATCTTCTGATTGCTTTTATAAGTACTTAGAAGCAATCTGTTACACTAATTAGAACTTTATCTGATCAGAGATTATATCAAGTTAATCATTAGAGTCATAAAAGAATTGTCTTATTTATATAATCAACAATCAAACCTAATTATGAACTTTGTATTTTTTTTTCTCTTTTATATTTCAGTCTTGATTCTCTTTTATATCAAAAAAAGTATATGAAATTTATTTAAAAATTATACAAAATTTTTTTGTATTAAATTCTATATTCAATAATATAAAATTTGTCATAAATTCTGTATCATTTAATATAGAATTTAATACAAAACTTTTTTTTTATTAATTTTTTAAAATTAATTATTATATTAATTTTTGTATATATAAAATATAATTAATAATTTTTTTTTTAAATATTAAAATGAGTACTTGTGATCCAGAATTTTTTATTAATAATATATTTGGCTAATAATTGCATTACAATTACAGAAGACAATAATGAAAAGAGTATACAACTAGTTACTCATATAACTTTAATTATTGTTTAATTTAAGTAGTCTGTCTAAAGGTTCTACACTAGCTGCTATACTTGAAACTTGCTTGTAAATTCTCTTGTTAACTACTTTAGTTTTTATATTTATTCATTTACTTTTGCCTACTAACAACCCTAGCTAATATCAATAAAAATATATTAAGGCTACTAAATCTTTAAAGTGATTTACTTATATAGAAAACCTTTAATTTTGTACTAAATCTTTCAGAATCTTCTGTATCTTATTTTTACAACTAACCTAGTATTACTATAGTTAAGATCAATATTAACAATCAAGACATATCATTAAACTGCTATGATTTTGTAAAGTTTACACCAACTCTAATACTAACTTTACAATATATTCATATTATTTTGATATTTAATTTAAGTTTTACTAAGCTGTTAACTTAGATAGCTTAAAAAAATAGATCAAAACTATACTTTTGGTTTATATGTTTTCTAATATATATCTTTTTCTTTTAAAATCTAGAAATTTTGACAGCTTGGTTGGTTTATCTGATTCCTTTTCAAAAATCAATAGATTTGTTTAACTTTATGAATTCTAGATCTGTTTTATAGATCTAGTCTTTACAGTAGCACTATTAAAAGTTCAGATTACTTCTCTACTTAGGTTTTTTAAGTAGGCTTCTGTCTTTCTACCTAGTTTCTGTGATTTACATGACCTAAAGACTTATCTTGGATTTACACTGCCTAGTATCAGTTTGTGTTTCTTCATATAATATTGTACAAATGCTTAGACCTTTCAATTATGCTAATATGACATGAATTACAAATATCTAATCCCAACTAATTACAGAAAACAGTTAATTATAACAGAAAGAATTGCAAATTTTTATTATTATTAGAATTTGAACTCTAGACCTGCCATTTGGGAGTTGACAATCTATCTATTTCACTAAATTGACATACTTAAAAAATATAATTAATAATAAATTTAATATAAATTTAATATATAATAAATAATATTCTGTATAAAATTGATATAATTTAGAATATATATATATAATTTATTATTAATTATATTGAATTTATATTAAATTATAATGAATTTATATTTTTTATATACTAAATTTATATTGAATCATAATGAATTTTTATTTTTATATACAGTCAAATCTTTCTAGAGTCACCTTCTCTATAGTTATATTTGCTTATAATTACATAAATTATTAAAATCAACTTATATAGAATTTATAAAATTTAATCTCTATATAAGTACAAACTTTTTATAAGTATCAAATTTTTTAAATCAAGAGTGTAATTATAGAGAGATTTGACAGTATTGAATTTATATTAAATTATAATGAATTTGTATTTTTTATATATTAAATTTATATTAAATTATAACAAATTTTTATTTT
>CAJVQA010012171.1:0-10270 GCA_910591915.1 Cetraspora pellucida
ATAAGTAAACTGTACTCTATATTATTAATAATTTATTGTGTTATTTAAAAAATACTAAATTTAATTTAAAAATCCAGACAAATTTGTTTGGAAAACAGTTTAAGAGATAATACTTTTAATAAAGATGTGAACTTAAAAGAAATTGAAAATTGTTCTATAAGAAGTGATTTGAAGTATTGAATTTTGAAATATTAAGCTTAATAATAGATTTTAAGATTCATAGTTTAGCAAATGAATCTGCTTAGTTGTAAAATAAGTCTGTAGAATATAATTTGATTTTATAAAAGGTGGTAATAATGTTTTTGAAATGTTTAAAATAATTAATATAGTAGATAATATCTAGTTTTTAGTTTGTATAGGTTTGGAATTGATAAATTGTTCAAGATTTTTAATGACAGTTGTGTTATTGATATAGATATTTAAAGAAGTATTAGATGAAGTTGTAAATAAAAAATAAAGAAATGCTGTAAGTTTGGTGCAAGTTGAGTCATAATAAGTTTGTATAGCTGCATTGAATTTTATTAATATGTTGTATTTGCAAATCCATTCTATATCAGATTTTATATATGGAGTTTGAAGATGTTTAATTAATTTATCAGTATAAAAATGTAGTTTATTTGTATCAAATTAGGAAATAAGATAGTTAAGATGAGGGTGTAGTGATCTAGTAAAGTGGATAGGTTGTTATCCCTGAGTGGCAGGTTTAGACTTCAAATCTTAGTGACAGTAAAAATTTGCAATTTTTTCTATGTTACAGTTAACTGTCTTCTGTGATTAATTAAGATAAAATACCTGTAACCCATGTGATACTAGCATGACTGGAAGGTTTAGACATTTGTACAATATTGTACAAAAGAAAACAAATTTGTACTAGCAGTATGAATACAAGATAAGTCCATAGGTCATGTAAATTACAGAAACAAATAAGAAAATAAAAACCCAAATAAAGAGGTAATGTGAACTTTTGATAGTGTTACTGTAAAGACTAAACTTATGAAACAGAGCTAAAAATTGTGAAACTAGGCAAATGTGTCAATCTTTGAGAAGAGACTGGATAAACCAATCAGACTGCTAGAATTTCCAAATTTTGGAAAAAAAAAGTACATGTTGGCAAGCATATAAATCAGAGATATATGATTCTGATTTATCTTTTCAGGCTATCTGAAATGGCAGTTTGATGGAACTTGAATTGAATACCAAAGTTGTAAAAATATATTGTAAAGTTAGTACTGAGGTTGGGGTAAACTCTACAAGGGCATAGCAGTTTATAGTAAGCCCTAATTGCCAGTGTTAGTCTTAGCCATAGTGATATCAGGTCAGCTGTAAGAATGAGATACAGAAGATTCTAAAAGGTTTAGTACAAGGTCAAAGGTTTCAACAAACTGCTTTAAAGACTTAGTGACCAAGATATATTTTTATCAGTATTAGCTAAGATCATTAGTAGATAGAGGTAAGTAGGTGAATATGAAAACTAGAGTGGTTAAATAGAAAACCTACAAGCAGATTCTAGGTATGGCAGCTAATGTAGAACCTTTATGTGAGCTACTTAAATTAGACAATGACTAAAGTTGCATGAGTAACTAGTTGTACATTCTTTCATAGTTATCTTCTGTAGTTGTAATGCAACTATTAGCCAAATATACTATTAATAAAATCTTGAGTCACAAGTACTCATCTTAATATTTAAAAAAAAATAAAAATAGATAAAATCAGTTAATTGTTTTTAATATATTATTAAATGAATGAATTGTTAATTTGATTAAAAACTCTTTTCGTAGATCACTTTACCAAAATTGGACAAAAGAAAAAAGATTTTATATTGAAAATAGAGCAATAACTACTAAGTAAATTGACCTTGAACTATTAATTAAACTTGTTTTACACAATAAACCTGACCTAAAAGAGGTGCAAACCTCAGGAAAAAAATCTTACTAGTAGCCCTGAATTACAATAACATCAAAAACAGCACTACAACAAACAATTCACATTTTAGTGAAAGTGGTCCTAAGGACCTTTACATCTTTACCAACCCAGCATATAGGCATAAGATGATAGCTCCAAAAAATAACAAAAAAAATACAAATAATCTACAAACCAACCCACCACAAACTCTGAACCAAACAACCTCTCAAGGCACTTTTTTTTCTTCTCTACTAGCTTATTTTATTGAAAAATCTACCAGTTCAAGTAATTCTATATCTATAATTCCTACCACTAACCCTTTTATTGAATATACAAAAGAATTTATCAACATTACTATAAGACCTATCTAAACTTACTTTTATAGTTATCTTTCTTATTCCTAGCTTCACTAACAAATATCTCTTTACTGTAGATCTTACCAAATCTGGTTGCATATCTAACCTTACTACATTTTCAACCCAATAGCTATATAAACACAAAGAATCTTCCCAATTAATACTTTTTGACCTTACAAAAACAAGAAACAACTTCATAAACATTAGTGCCAAACATCTCAGAAGCACATGTAGTTGTGACCTTAATCTAACAATTCAGTTATACAAATAAACCCAAAAGAAATGCAAAACACCCAAATTTAATAAAGATCTTCTACTTATACCATATAATATGATCCTAGAACTTGATACAGAAGATGAACTATCACAAACAAACAATATCTCACAAGATGATGAGCTTACATTTGATCTTACTGCTAGTTCTGCAGCAAATATTACACAAACACAGTTATTAGTTACTATATTACACAATACTGCTCAGACACCAATACTAAAAGAAACAAATGCCTTTCTGTTTCACAACATAATCCTACTGAAACAATCAAACTCACAACCAAATCTTCCAAACATCCAATCAATATCAAAGTAAAAAATGACCTAAGTTTTAATCACTTAATACACAAACTACATCTAAACCAGAACTATTCAATACTACAGCTATAGCATCATCAATTTCTACAACTACAATATCTGATAATCTTGATAATGCCAGACCTATATATAGCCAAATTATCCAAAAACAACTTAATATATCTAGGTTCAATGATATTGATGACTCAGAATAGGCCAAGACTATACAGACCAGAATTACAGACCAAATCAATACCCTATTTGATTAAGAAACTTGGTCATATGAGAAAATTGCTAAAGCACTTCAAACACCAGCTGGCATTCAGGACTTTATTGACTATAAACTTGTTACTATACCAACTAAATTTGTAATTTTACCTGCAATATTTCTTAAATTTAGATATCTTGATACCAGGTTCTTTACTACCTTTATCAAAAATCTAAATACTGCTTCAGCATACCAAAAAGAATATACTAACCTATATAATAATGCTTTAGCCACCTACAAACAAACTAACCAAATTGTCATCCTCCAAGTGGCAAATTTAAGGTTCAATCCCACTTACAACAAAATTTGAAAATTATATCTGTATTATGGTAACTGTCTTTTGTTGATCAGTTGGTCTTATGTGGCTGTTACTCAGGTACACCAGGTCAGGTCCCTTCAACTTTGGAAGCTCAGGCATCTATACAAAGTGTAACATTACATGTATATAGAGGAATGTTAACCAGTATTGCATAAGACTTCAGTGCAAACCTACAATAATACCATCAGGTGTAGAAAACTAAGAAACAGAGGTGACAGAAACCCACTTGGAAATTTCTGAGTAAAGAGATAGCATGAATTTTTGATGATACCATTGGACTGGTTAAAGCTCATGAAACACCTTCATAGGAACTGAAGATTAAAACCAGATATCAAATATTTATAGAGGAGCACATAACCAACCAGGCCACCAGATTCACCGAAGGAAAAGAATATATAAGTATACTATACTAGGCCATCTGAATTGGTAGTCTGGAATGAGACCTATAGTTTCAAGTTGTGGCTAGTAAGGGATAATAGAGAAGATGCTAAAAAGATAGATGCTAGGTCCTAGTGAACTTTACAAGATAGAAATAGTATAACGTAGTGGTTAAACAGTTAGCCTCTGTGACTGCAAGTGTTAGGTAACTATAGCATATTGCATAAAACTAGGTCTATATGTGTAAGACATAAAGGCTCTAGTAAGTTTCCTATTGAGGATAATGTAGTTCTAAGGATAATGATAAGCATTAGGAACTTGGATAAGTGTAGCCTTAAGATGTTTTTGTAATACAAAGAGGATTGCATATGCAGAAGGTTTAAATAAGCAAGACCCCTAGTCAGCTTGCAGGTATGGCAACTAGTATAGAACTTATATAGCAATGTGTAAACAGACTACTTAAATTAGGCACCAAAAGTGCATATGTGGCTAGTTGTAACCTCCAATGTAAGGGAGCCTCTGGAGGCAACCCGTTTCCTAACAAAACTTGAATAAAATATTGCATTTCCAAGATAGGAACTTTAACTATAAAAAAAAAAAAAAAAAAAACTAACCAAATTATAATTACAGATGTAGCTATTTACAAAACTATAAACAATATGCTTAAATAAATGATTATGTCACAATACCTATTAAACACCAACTTTAATAATTATATATTCTTTATAATCTATAAGACTATTTATTATGCAAGAGGATTTTTATAAATTCAAAATGAAAATAAACAAACACCTATATCTATTTAAGCTACAATTAACAATGCATTTCAATAAAAGCTAATACTTCTACTATCAGAGCATAATGAAATTTATGGACATATTCAAAAAATCTTACTATTTACATTTCCAATTATACAAAGATCATATACAAAGGCTACTGTTAATGCACTAAGAAAAATTTTTAAGCTCAACAAGCTAACAAATAACTATTTTGCAAAACTTCTAACACTATTAAAAAAATACCAAAAACTTCTTAGAGAATTAAAAACATATTTTTCAATTACAAACAAGCAATCATTACAATATCTTTTATATTTTAGATGCAAACTTACTAACTACTATACCTTTACTATAATTCCAAATTTATACTTTCAACTTCTTTACCAAAATAACCATTACCTACTACATATTAAAAACTTAATTACAAGGTCAAAGATCTTTTTCTATTCAACTCATCTATATTCAAAATACCATTAGCTAAGGCTGTTATACAGCTAAAAGAGTATTACATATTTAAACTACTCCTAGTGATTACTTTATTAATAAACTACTTTTGCTCAATAATCCAGATCTCATTTACATTAACTTACAGAACATTTATCCAATAACTAATAATGTAATAGTAAAAGAATTTCTTGTAAAAGCCTTTCAACAATATTATATCTAATTCCTAATATCTGATCACATAATGCAAGCAAATCCTACTAACAAACCTGACCTACCAACAGACAGCCAAGAGCTTGCTAAGCTCAACATCACACTACCAATTATAACATCTCAACAACTTATTCAAATTGTAAAAACACTTCAGCAACATTTTTATTTTAAACAACTATCATCATTATAGATTAATATTACAAATCTTCTTGCTCAAACTGAAAAGCAAGAAGATAATGCTAATAGTAACAAATCTACCCAGACATTATAAGCTCTCTTACTTATACCTAACAACATAGAAGATATTAACTTTGTATTAACTTAGAAAAATATAAAACTTACTCTTCTAATAACTTTACAATTACAGATAACACCAGCAATGCAAAATCTTAGATAACACTATACTATTTACACAATTCCAGACTTTTTACTCAATCTACTGCTATTATCTACACCAACATGGAATATATTTAACACCTCTACTATAACACCAAATGAGCCATCTCAATTAATATAATGGCAATAGATATCTTCTAATTTTATGTTAATAGAAAATACTATTAAACCCAACAACAAACTTATAAACCAACATCTAACCATCACAATACACAATATTCAAGAATACAATAATATTACCAAAAGGCAATTATAGATAAATTATTGCATTAGCCAACAGTTTGATACTATATCAATTACTGAAACAAAACTGGTACAATCTCAATATATCCAAAATACACTTTATAATAATAACTATAAATGCTTTATATTAAACAACAACATTACCAATTCTCAACATCTAAGAGAATTTAGTACAGAATCAATAATTCTTATAAACCAATTATTTACAACATATATTCATAATATTCAAACTCTTCAAGACACAGCTATAGCAATTAATAACTACCTACTTTATAAAAACAACTTTCACATTATTTTTATCTACTTATCTAACAATTCTGATACTAACAAACAAACACAAAACCAAATTATTTTTTGGATTACACAAGCACAACAACTCAACACTATACTAATAATTATGAGAGACTAACTAGAACCTTAATAGGCCACAGTGTTTTACACTATACAAATAGCTTATATCATATAACTTTACTTTACTAATACATACTTACTATCTACATACTCCTACCTGGTAACAAAAAGAGCTTTCTAGTCAAATTAATAAAATCTGAGTTTTACAACAAATTCTATACATATTTACAACACCTACTATTATCTATGCAATTGGCATTACTGATAGTAACTACTACATTATTCATACTAACCTTCAGATACACACTAAACCAACCAAATAATACAAATATACAAATACAAGGCATTCAAATATAATACTCTAACAAGTGAACTTTGGAAAGAATTCCAACAAACCAGTTATCAACTATCATTCTCAATTACAGAAACAACAGCATTCACACTAACTGTTAATTAACTCTGATATCAGATCTAACATGCAGTACTTATTGCAGCCAACACACATATATCTTTTATCTTTTATTTACAAAAACAATTCCAAAACTTTTTACCTACTGCTTCAAAAACTCATACAGCACTAAATACCTGTAATAGCATACTTCATACTCTTGTTAACCTCTATTCTGACATTATTAACAATATTCAAACTAATCCTATGTTACTAAACAATTTAAACCAAAAAATACAACAATTTAATTACTTACTAACATTACTATTACATCTCTTACTCAGCTGAATATTGATAGCAGCCAACTCTTTAATACTATTAATATAATGAAAGAGTATCACAAAACATTATACCATACTCAGAAAAGTAAAAACAAACAGACATTATCCCAACATATTACTCAACAGATTGAAAAACATTACAACAACTTTACATCCAATACTACAGTAATAATTAACAGCATACTTAATAAATATACTGATACTATATTATTCAACAATATAAAACTTACTAACTTTATAATAACTAAATTACAAGAGATCTATCAACATATAAAAAATCATTTTACAAACTGAACCAAACATAATCCATATAACTCAGCTCTTTGGAAACAATAGAAAAATGAATATAACCTCAAAACAAATATACTTCTAGCATGGTATAATACACTAACAGATCAAATAACTTAACAAGAAATAATCAATATAATAAATGCTTTACTCAACAATAAAGCATCTGAATCTACACTTATTACTAATGAAATGCTTAAACATATCTACTTTTATATCATTAAAATTTTACCAATTTTATTCAATTTATGCTTAAATATTGCAGATATTTCTACTACCTAGAAACAAAACAAAATATACCCAATATCAAAAAACTATACCAGACCTTTACACTTCTTGAACACACTTGAAAATTTTTTACAAAAAATTATTACTAACCATCTCAGCAAAATAATGACCAAAAATACTATTTTAGATTCACACAACTTTGTAATCTTATTTTATTCTTTTACAACACAACCTATACAAATTCTTACAAATATACTACAAGAATCACAAATACAAAACAAAAAAATATGGCTTTTGGCTTAGGACATGAGCAAGGCATATGACTCTATACACATTTTACTACTTCAACATGCCCTAACCTAAATAAAAATCCTCTACAATACACAACAACTTATAATCAATATACATAAAAACTTGTTCAATTCAGTTATTACAAACTTTGATTCTACATTTAGCTATTATATACAGAACAGCATAGACTGAAAAGAAATACCCACACCACTCCTTTGGTATATATACTATGACCCTCTAATAACTTACATTTATTTCAAATTTCAAGGTTACAATATGTCAATGATATTGCTATTCAACATACATCTAATATATTACACTTCAGTATTAGTCTATATAGATAACACACTATAGCTAGCTCCTAACAAACATATCCTTTAACAAATTGTTAACTTTGCTAAATTCTTCAACAACATGGCCAACATTACAGTTAACCTTGCCAAATCAATTCTTGCAACAAACCAGACTAAAGACCTAAATCCAACAATTAACTTCACTAATACAACTATATATACTATATCCTTAAAGGATACCTTTTGCTACCTGGGCTGCTAGTTTACACTATTTAGCCACTACAAACATACAGTTAGACCTCTTTATAGTCATACTTTATATAATCACATCTCTATATAGGCACCTAATTTTGGTAAATGAATTGTTGCAAAACATAAATAAAAAACCTCTATATAAGCACAACCTCTTTATAAACATATTTCTAAAAAATGTTACTATCATTCTTACTATATGATTATAGAGAGGGTTGACTGTATTTATAACCAGATTATTATTGAGACCACCAATTTTATTAGTACTATAAAAAACAAAAAAATTACAGAAAAACAAACAATCTATATTATTAATATTGTACTTATATTTTACTTTTCATACAAAACATTAAACACATTTGTCTACCAATCTAATATCCAAAGTATTAATAACTCATATATGCAAGTAGCAAAACACACAGCTGGACTGGCTTTAACAATACCCAATTCTACTATATTTTATTACCAAATATACAACCTATGCAGCTTAACAGACATTCAAACACAAAACTACATTTTCTCTCTTCATATACAGCTAAACAATTCACTAACAGCCCATCAATCAAAATTTTATTACAACATCTTTAATAAGTGATATTTTCATCTAACAACATCTTACATTCTCTAAATTATATACTACCTACCAAGTTTTACAACACACTTATAGTTCAAACTATTAAAACAGCACATCAACTTAGAATTAATATTCAAAACCTTTCTAATTCCTGGCCAATACCAACTATATACAAAGGCACTTTAATTAATACACTAATCAAACACTATACTAAACTAACATAAATCAAGTTACTAATCAACAAAGCAAACATCTATTCAATTAAACAACTTACTAATTACATAAATATACAGCTTCTTTCATGACAGTATTTTGCATACAAAACACAAAAGATACCAAAAGAAAGAATTCCTAAGTTGTTTTAGAAACTTCAACATATCCTCTATATAACTACTATACTATATATCTCTACAATTATCCCTAATTCATTTATTATAAACTCTATAACACTAAAGAGAAGTGTCTAGATTTTTAGCAAAATTAAAAACACATTAATCATAGAGAAAATACAAAAAACTCCAATACAAACAACACAATATACATCACATTATCAACTTCTACTACATGAACTACAGTATACAGCACCACTTGCTAAATGCTTTCAATACAAACATTTTTGCACTACTAATACTAACCAGCAATGGATAATTATACTTACTATGTCTCAATATATTGTGATTAAAGTATTTAGCTTCAAAGTTCTTTAAACAGATATTAATGAGCTAATACTGCATTATTATAAACTTAATTTACAAACTACATCACATTCAAAAAAGAAAATATTTTCTTAAAACCTATCTACTAGCTCAGTCACTCACCAAAATTTACAACTACCTACTATCTTAACTACTCAAAACAATTTACTACACCAAATATTTATACTAAGCACTGCTTGTACATGACTATCTCATCTTACTATTACAACTTACAGGCCAAAAAACTACAACTATACCTCTATACAACTATGATTCAAGCAAATATACTATAGTTACAGACCAATTTACTTGGATCCTTACACCAACTAATATAACATTCTTATCACAAATTACATATTGGCCCTCTATAACATGTGCATACCTTATTGAAATCATAACAATCCTAGTAATAGCTTTACAGAATTGCCAAGCAACTATTTATATAATCCACAAACCAACAACCAACTACAAAAACTTTGAACCCAAACAATCTACATTTTTATACAGACGCTTCAATACTTAATTCACAAACAAATAACATTTCTACTGGGATCGCCTGGATTCTTGAAAATGATATCCAAATCAAATTTAATGCTTCTATAACTCACGCACCAAACTCTACACGTGCAGAATTAGCAACACTTATTTTCTTATTCCTAATTTTACCAGCCAATTACCAAATTCATATTCATCTCGACAGC
>CAJVQA010012172.1:0-10270 GCA_910591915.1 Cetraspora pellucida
GCTATAATATTTTAAAAGTAGATTTAAACTTTATGTAAAAATCTCAATTAAATATTCAATAAAGATAGAGGCATGGCTTACTATTAACATTAAAAAAAAAAAAAAACTCTATTAACTAAATAATATTCAAGTCAACTTATCTAAATCTGACCTAATCACATTATGTTTAACAAAAAAATACTATTCAATACCAATTCAAAATTAATACCTATAATTTTTAACAATCAACTAATTATATCTCATAAATCAAATAAAATAATCAGATATCTAGAAATCTTTTTAGATAAGAAATATTTAATTAAACCTACACTAGAAAATATTTTTATTAAAAAATTTCAATTTATTTACATTATTCAATACAAAAAGCTTCTTTCTATATAAATATTTTGACTTTTTAATACTATTTTATTTTTATCATTAGAATATCACTTCAAATCTACTTACCTTCTTAAAACAGACTAAAACAATTATCAAGTCTCTTAACAAAATATACAAAATATATGTTTCATCTATCTGCAAATGCAAACAATAATATACTAATTAACCTACAATTACTCAAACATCACAATACTTAACAAACTTATATTACAAGATAGCAGTAGTAATATAGAAAGATGTTTTAATACTAATACAATTTTGAACTAAATTTCTATATACTGAATTAAGGAATAGATCTCTAAAATATGAAAACTACTTCTAACTCAGTATACAATTATAGAAATTTGTAAAAAAACCTCTAATTTTACTTAATATTCTAGCTTACTCACTTATATAAAAATAATATTTCATTCAATAATCCTTATCTCAATTAATTAACAACTTACAAACAAATTAATCAATTAAATGATATTTCTAAACAGCTCAATAATTCTAAAACTTAAAAACAACAAAATTCTTTTTCTTAAACAAGTACTTATAGCTAACAATTACAACCTACATTTTTAGAAAAACATATATCTTAGAACATACAAATTCTTTTAAAATTTTATTCTAAATTGGTTTAAAATACAAACAAAATTTCTTTCTCTTCTATCTTGCACATATGGTCCAATCTTCAAATTCAACAAATTAATTTATTTATAAATACACTTAATTTTATTACACCTCAATCTAATAATTCTAAAAAATATGATCACTATATAGCTTTTCTACAAATTGGCATATAGGCAAAATAACAAATACATCAAATTTCTTAATGCTTTTTCAAAAATATCAAATTATAAACTTAACAACTAACACAATTAATATTTCTCCAACATTTACAACATTTCAATTAAACTATAACCAAATTATCAATCTAAAATACAAAACACAAAAAAGAAACAATATTTCAAGCTTAATATTAATAATTAAGAAATACAAGCACTTTAAAACATTTACACAGAGTTATATAAATTTGTTTTATAATCACTACTATTTTTTTTGCTACCTTTCTCAGAAATTCTTCTAATTCAAAATATAATACCAGATCTTATATATCAAAACTAATTCATAAACCTATATCAAAAAATACTACTTTTAAATTCAAATAATTACACTTCTATACAGACATCTCATTACTAAATTTACAAACAGATTACATATTTATTGGCATTACTTGAATTCTTGAAAATTATATACAGAGAAACAAGTTAATAATAGCCAAACTCAATGTACAAAGCAGGCTATAGCACTCTTCGCAGCTGTGAGAGCTAAGCATATAGTGAGCAAATCTACAGAAGAATCTTCCACTTTCTTGAATTCCATTTCATCATCAAACATCAAGAAAGCACTACAAGAACCAATTTATGATCCAGACTTATGCTATAACCAATGGCTAGCATATCTAAATCTATCTCTACTTCTACATTCACAAACACTCAACTTCTTTTTAAAACACATCTATCAATACAACTTTACACAATACAATAATTTTAACTATGCACTCAGATTAGCAATCAAACTTGACTATAGTGAATGCTATATACACTCACTATATATGTCTTAATTTTTATCTGACTACTTCTTTTTATATCTATTAGGTTATACTTACTATCTATTTATGCCAATTCATTCTAAATTCTCTTTAAAAAACAATAATACATTAAATACTAATTTAATTATGAAGAATAATGAACTAGACAACACTTATTCTTAATTAGTAAGAACTATCTTAAAGGGCTATAATGAAACTACTACAGCTAATCGATACTATAACAATATCTAATTTAATATCTACTATAACAAATTTTTATTTTACAACCACATACTATTACTTCCTTATCCTCAAACTATTATTACTTTTTTATAACACATCTACAGCTTTGGCTACTTACCTGATAACTTATGTAACTACACATTAACTATATCAATTAAAAATGACTATAGTAAAGCTCATGTCTACCTTCTATTTGAACACAAACCTTTACCAAATCAATTTATTTTATTAGTTCAAGCTATCTGGCATTATCCAAATATTCAACTAAAATCAAATATACCAACAACAATCTTTGCTATACCAACACCTCTAGATCATCAATTTTTTCTTATTCCTAGCTATCCATCTCAAACAAATTCTAAACCTTTTAATTTATCAAGATCAACTTCTCCAAGTTCCTTACCTCTTTTTACTTCTAACCAACTACTACAACTATCTTACAATTCACCAACATTACTTCCTCAATCAATTCCAAATCTAGACCAAATTCATGATCTCAACCTTACTATTGCAATTCATAATGTTAGAAAGTTCAATACTATCACCAAAAGAGAAACCTGGTAGAACTATTGTTTACAGAATGATATCTCTATTGCTAGCATTACAAAGACTATAATATCAAACAAAACAGATTTATTTTTTTGTAACAACAACACCTTTACTTACTACTGGTCCAATTCTGAAACCTCAGCTAAAGGAATAGCTATTATGATTCACAATTACCTTAGATCCTATGTGCATAGCTATATAATACATCCAAGAGAAGCTATTGCTTTAGATCTCTTCTTTAAAAGCAATATCAAGCTTTATATAATTTTAGTATATCTTTCATCTACAGACTTTATAAAACATAATAAAATGCAAAATATTGCTATTAATTAAATTCAACAAGCATGTTATTTAAACTTTTACCTTATTGTCTTAGAAGATTTTGATACACAAGACTCTATTCACAGCTCTTCAAGCAAATTTAAACTTATTAATTTTCTTAATAACTCTAATATATATGATATCAGAGCACATTTCAATAATATACATCATACTTGGTTCAATAACTCTAGTAGTATTCATATAGACTACATCTGAACTGACCAATTTACTATTCAATTCCTTCTCTCATATAATCTTGACTTAAGCAACACTAGTACCCTTAGTAACTACTTAATTCTCTCATCTTTATAGACATTCCTTAATGCATTTAGCAAACCTCTAAGGCATTACACTGGAATAAGTTGTAGAATCTTCAACTACAAGGCAATGGATTCTGATAAGTGGACAAAGTTCTCTGACCTTCTTACATCAAACCTTAACCTTTACAACATCTTTTTTACTATACACTTAGATGAATTCCTTTAAACAACTTGGCACAAAATTGAACACTCTTTTATTAATACTGCAATACAATTAATACTAAACAAAATTAGCCATAAATGAAGCTATAATTATAAATATATCTTATATAGCATTCTACTATACTTATCACTTAAAAAACTTAGTCACTTAATTAAAATTACTAAAACTAACAAGTTATCAACTAATATTTCTTCTATTAACCACTATATTCAATCAATCAATCTCCAAGGACAATGTAATCTTCAACTTATTCTCTCACTTAACTATATTGAAGAGTGAATTACACATGCTTGTGATATTTGAAAACAGCTATATCATGCATGCAACATGGAAAATTTACTCTTTCTTTATTAACAAATACAAAATTCCTTTGAGAAAAGATGCAAAACTCTTGTTTCACATCCTAAACAGGTCATCAATAGCATTCTTAATTGCTATCATGAACCTATTCATTTTTCTAATATTAAACTACCAAATCAACTTATTACTGAACTAAATGCTATTAAGCAACATATCCAAAAGCACTTTGAAAACTGGTTAAAACACAAACTAATTAACTATGACCTCTATTAAAACTTCTGGCAACAATACTATTAACCACAACTACACATAAACCCAATTTGGTACACTTTACTTACTGAAACTATTACAACAGAAGAAGTACTTAATACAATAGCCAAACTCTCAAATAGCAAAGTCTGTAGTTCTACAAACATAAGCTATGAAATAATTAAACATGCCAGTTCTACATGTATTCAATCTATTACTGCTTTATTTAATCACCAACTCAACTCTGGCCAAATTCTCAAATAATAGAAACATAGCAGAATCTATTCTATTCCTAAATGCAACATTTTTGATAAAGACCTTAATTTAACAAGACTTATTAGTCTTATTGAACATATTCAAAAACTTAATACAAAAATTATTACAAATAGACTTAACTCTGCATTTACACAACACACTATCCTCTCTCCTTACAATTACATTGCTCTTCTAGGCAATAATACATCTATCCCTATACACATTCTTAATAATCTCATTGAGGATGCATTCTGCAGTCACAAAAACATTTGGCTTTTGTCTTAGGACATGAGCAAAGCATATGACTCTGTCAATCTTACTCTTTTGAAACAATCACTTTTACAACTCACTTTATTTCTAAAAACTATAAACATAATAATAGATCTGTTCACAAATAGGCATAATTAAGTTATTACTAATCTTGGCCTTACCTCATTATATCCAGTTTATAATGGCATTGATCAAGATGAAACCATCACTCTACTGCTTTAGAGAATCTACTATAATCCTCTTATAACCTTAATTCATTCACAATTTACAGGCCACTCTATGCAAGCCACTTGGATTACCAACCTTAAAGATAAAAACTTCAACAAACTTAAAACACACTGTTTAGTTCTTGCTTATATGGATAACACTCTCTGGATTGCATCTTCACAAGCAGAATGATCTCAAATTCTCTCAATAGCTAAGTCATTTTATGACATAACTAACATCTAAATTAACCCTTCTAAATCTATACTTACAACTAACAATCCATTATCTAATTACAATCCTATTATTTTCAATAACTATACACTTTCTATTTACCTACCTTGCATACTTTTTAAATTCCTTGGTTGCTGGTTTACACTTAACAACAAACATTCTTAACAAACCCAACTTATTATCAATGAATCTTAACATTTTATTAAAATTGCTAGCTCCAAATATATTACTGATACTCATGCACAATATATTATAAATACTGTTATTATACCTACTATTGAATATTGCATTCAAAACATTGTTCTCAGCCAAGTTATTTGTAAAAAAATTCTTACTTATCACATTGGCCTAGTGAAGCAAAAAACCAAACTTAGTTATACAATTCCTACTAGCACTCTTCTTCATCTTCAATTTTATAATATTTACAACATTTATGATATTTAACTATAACATCACATTCCTAACTTTATTAAACATCTAAACAATACTGAACTCCTTTGCAATAGTTCTCGTATCCACCTTCAACACTACAAAATAATCTTTGGTCCTTGACCAATATATTGAACCATCCTAATCTTCTAATTGATGAACTAAACAAACAAACAACTAGCTTTAAAATTATTAAGCTCTTTTTTCATTTAGAGCTATCTATTACTCTAAACCCAATATATAACATTTTACACATAATTAATACTGAAACAATTACATTAGAATCAATACTATCATCACATTCCAAATATCTAACCTTTAAAAAACAACTTTGCCAACACCATATTCTTTTTCTTAATTAACTTACTACATATAACAATTCTTGCCTTCTTGACTAGAAATACATTTCACCAAGAATTTATAAAATACCCAAAGGCAGAAAGCTATTATGTTTTTTTTCTCAAAGATATCATAACAAATCATTTCTATTATCAAACTCTTTACAATCATTACCAACTTCCAAAACCAAACACTTTAGCTACACCACTGGACATTTTTCAAAATGTTCTAAACCATAGCTTATTATTATACTTTAAGATCAAATAATTATAAGTAAAGCCAGAAGACAACCAACCTTTTCTAGGCAAATACTTATTACCTATTGGTACAGCAATATTAAGCTTTATGCTACACAACTATACCCAATACCTTCAATTATAACTAAACCATGCACTGGCTGCAATCTTAATTCTAATCTTATTATTAACAAATGTATAACATTTATTCTTATTAATCTTGCAACTAAATTTATTGGAAAATTTAATACTCAAAACCAACAACTTAATCTCAATGCAAATTATCTTGACTTGCTCTATTTTATTGCTATCTGATATCCTATTCAAATCCCTAATGCAGCCAATATCTATATATCTGCATCACTTATTTTATCAGTTTTCAATAATTGTGATCTTACCAACACTCTGCAATCAATTGCCAACTCAAACTACAACAAGCCTAAACTTTATTTTTATACTAACAGATCAGTTATTTAGGCAGGCACATCTTAATACTCAATAGGAATTGGTGGGCCTTAGTACAAACAACATTTTATATACTTTCTAAGCACAAACTAAGTTTTGGCTATGCTCTTTTAAAGCAGAAATTACTGCAATTCTTTTTGCTATTATTACTGCACCCAGAAACTGTACAGTACACATCTATACCAACTCACAATCTGCTATATCTAAATACAACAGTACTAATTTAACATCATTCAAATTATCATTCATCAATACTCCATACTACTCACTTTGGTATACCTTAATTAACTTTACAAAATCTTACAACATACAACTTATTTTACATAAAGTAGTTGCACATCAGGATAATGAATTCAACAATCTTGCTTACAATCTTGCCTGTAATTATTTTAACCTTCCATACTTACTATTTAATTCACAAAATTATTATAATTCTAACTATACACTACAACTTGATAACTATCTTATTGAACTACCTATTCATCATTGTATTTGCACAATTTCTCATGCCTATATTTATGCACTATGGTCATCTTAATGTCACTTTCATAAATGGTCACAAATTGCAACTCAAACTAATTGGAAAGCCACCTGGCTCTATATCAACAATAATCAAAAAAATAACAAACTACTCTCACAGCTTTCAAACATCTCAACTTAAATCTTTTGTATAAAAATCCTTATAGATAACCTTCTAACCCTATATAATCTATATAAATGTAACTACACCCAATCTCCTAACTGTCACCAATCTAACCAAACTAGCACTTCACTTCATTGGACTACTTGACCATCTTTACATCTTCTTAATAATCTTATTGATGACTCACTTAAACATGTTTTTAATATATCAACTCTCGACACAACATCAAGAACTGTATCTGACCTGTACAATCAAATTAAAAATCTTAACTGTATGCAAAACTACAATACACCAAATTCACCCTTCTTGACATCAACTTTGTCTGGTCTAATTTTTTATAAATTAATTGATTTAATCAATGATATTGCTCTATCTAACAAAACTGCTACTACACTCTCAATCAAATTTCTGCTTCATCTTAACCAACAAATCTATACACATATCTGGATACCTTATTTTGCTTCTAGACCTCAACCTAGCAGACAATCTCAACCAATTTCAATATTTTATACTCTTTAAAACTTACTGACACAACATGCATTACACTCAATTACTAGTCCTAAAATTAAAATATGGTACCCCAAATAGATCAAATATCAAATGAACCCTCTCATCATAATTACAAATTCTGAAATCTAGATGAGCCTTGGCCACTCTGGTAGGTTTAAGTCACAGATAACTTGTCTGAGCCTCTAATCTTAATATCTTATAGATATAGAATTCAAATATAAATTTTTTCTGTATATTTTATTTGTAAAAAATTTAACTGAGTTTTAATAAAGATAAAGGCATGACCTTATTGTTAATATTTAAAAAAAAAAAAATTCTTGAAAATGATATTCAAATTAAATTCAATGCTTTTATAACTCATGCACTAAACTCTACAAGTGCAGAACTAACAGTACTTATTTTCTTATTTTTTATTTTATCTGCTAATTATCAAATTTACATTTATCTTAACAGCCTATTGACTATCTAAAATCTTATCAATTCTATATCCTATAACTATAACTCAAAAACCAAATAAAATAATTAAAACATTATACATATCTTAAATTTTCTAATAAAACATATAAATTATATCATACACAAAGTCAAATCATACTTAAATAATATTTATATAATATAGTTGACACTCTTGCCAAACAGGATATTAACAAAACCAAACTTAAACTTAACCTTAAGCACTTTTATTTATCTATTTGCTATTTAAAATTAAATACCAATTACATATAAACAACACAAATTCTGCAAAAACTTACTCTTAATTTAAACATTTAACAAACTTCTTTAACTAAAATTATTATAAAACCTTCTTACTATAAATATTCTACTATTAACTAAAATTATCAAATCTCAAATTTCAATCTCAAACTATATTCAATTAAAAACAAAATACTTCTTAACAATGTTCAATTTAAATATCCATTATTACCTTCTTTATCTAACTTCAAACTACTCATATTGCAATTAATATAAAAATACTAAATACTTACTTTAATGCTTATTTCATCTTTATAATCTTAAAAACATTCTCATCAATAAAATTACTAATATTTTAAATTTATCAAACCTTCTAGAAATTTTTTCAAATACAATATTACAAATTTTTTATCTACAAAACCTCTATCCTAATTTCAGTATATATAATACAATTCTTTTATTTATATAGAAAACAATAACTCTTAACTAATACATGCAATTGCAACTAATTTTAAAAAAACTAACTAACAATTTTCTTATCTCTCTATCTAACTCTTTACTTAAATAGTTCATCTTTTTTATTTGGCAAATTTTTAATATCAAACAACATAAATGAGAATCAATACAAAGAATTTCTGCTTTTATTAAAAAGAAAAACAACATATACTTATCTATCTCTCAACTTTCAAACCTTAATAATATTACTTTTATATTTAATACTAATATAGATCTCTTTATTACCAAAACTTTATTTCAAAATTTTACTATATATACTTGATTTTATTAATTAAACTATCTTTAAAATTTTCTTCTATACTTCTTTCTGTAGTTAATAATTAACAAAAATTAATTTAATTAATAACAAAAAATATTACATTAGATGTTATTAATATATAGTAACAATAGTATAATTCAGAAATAATACTTAGCTATACATTTATATCATATTGATATATTTATATATTTTTATTTTTTTACTTAATATTATATAAATAAATAAATAAATAAAAAATTAACTCTAATCTATTAACACATTTATTCATATTTAAATTCAACAACTACAAAATAGTCTTTAGTTTCTTTTTAATATTTTCTTATACTCTAATTCAATTATTAATAATTTCAACTATTTAATTACAAATTTTAAAATAATATAACTTAACAAGATTATTTATTATACATTTTTAACTAGTGCAATTTATTATATTCTATATATTGTTAATCTGTAGTTTTTTCTTTAACTATAGTGATAACAAAAGGTATTTAACTATAGTATAATGATTATAATTTAACAGATTTTATACAAAATCTATACAAGACTTAACAAAATACAGAGTGATTTAGAATTTTAAGGCAAAGGCAAAAAGATAGTATATGAAGATACTAAATATTGCATTTAGTTTATTCACTATTGAAATATATAAAGATACTTCTAAATATATAAAGACATTTATGTAAAGTGTAGAAACACTTAATTTTCTTGAAAGGTCAAAAAGTAGTGCTTTTATAGATATTTAATATGTATAAATTATTATAATAAAAACTACTCTATTGCTAATAAATGCTATATATAGTAATGTTATGATATATAAGAACTAATAAATATAGTATAGAACTCTTTCTTCAAATTCATTATACAAAAATTAACTAAAACATCGTTCATCTAAAAACACTTATAACTATTTATTTTACTAAGACAACCTATCCTGGCATCTTAAGAAACTTGTTCAGCATTGCATTTTACATATATCCTGAGAATATTACATCTCCAGAGTTTAAATTCATTGAGAAAACTGTACTGACAGCCTTTGGCCTTCAGTTTTAACAATTTAATATTCTTGCAGCTTCTGCTGCTATAACCTGCCTTATACTCTTAATTAAAGTTGTAGAGCA
>CAJVQA010012173.1:0-10269 GCA_910591915.1 Cetraspora pellucida
AAAAGAATTGTTGTGAATGCTAGGATAAGTTTTTTAAGAGTTTCTTCAAGTATATCAAAAGGAATAGTAATTGCTTTATCAGTGTTGAGGTTAGTTTTTTGGATAAATTCAGTAAGAAATTCAAGTCTGTCTCCAGCCATTTTGCGAATGATATAGTAAAAGCTAGCTTTAAAAGCTTTTTGTTTGGAAGTTTCAGGTTTGATTTCTTTACCAGGATAGAAATCTTGTAGATAAAATTTAAGAAAATTGAAAATTTTTCTTAAGAATTTTGTTTGGAGTTGTGATTTATCTTTCATATTATCTGAGATTAGAAAATTAGCCAGCCAGTTAAATGTTGGATTAGCTTTAATTTTTGGTTGATTGTTAGTAGTATTAGTTAGTATTGGCTATTGTTGTTGGTTATTTGTTTGTTGTTATTGTTGTTGTTACTGTTGTTGTTGTTGTTCTTGAGAATAAGATGAGTTTTGATATAATGGTTGTTGTTGTTAGTATTGTTGTTAGTTATTGTTATTAATAGTATTGTTATCCAGATCCATAATATTTGTAGTAATGTTATTGTTGTTAGGTAAGGTTGTAAAGGTAAGTTCTGATGCAAGTGAATTGTAGGAGTTAATTGTTTGTTGAAGTTTTTGAATGAATGTAGATGAAGAGCTTAATTGTTAAGTGAATTGTTGTGTACTTGTGCAGGCTTTGTGGTAAGGTTTATTATTATGCAAAGTAGTATCAGTTGCCAGGTAATGTTGGTTGTTCATTTCTTTACAAGCAATAGGTAGGTTACATTTAGCACAGAGGTGGTTATGTATGTTAGGAGAGGATGGTGCAATAGATGATAGTGGGACAAATTCAGTAGAATTTGCAATTGTGTTTGCTAGAATTTTTTGGTCTTTAAGTTTTTTAATAACATTTATGATTTCATGTTGTTTGTAGGTTTTTTGGTTGTTGAGATAAAATGTGTATGATATTTGTCACAAAAACATGTGACAACAGAGCTGGATTCAGGTGCTTTGAAATAATGACTACATTTGGTACTTCCTCTAAGTTTAGTAATGTTGCAGTTTTTTGGTTGTTTGTTGGCAGGAATAGGACAAGATGAAGTTGATGCATCCTCATGGATACTGCTTCTGAAGCTCTTAGGACACTTTTGGTAAAAGTAGTCAAGGTCAATGGTATCAAGTGCACTTGATACAGGGGTTGGCATCTTGATCTAAAAATAGATTGTTAAGTATGTTTTTGGAAAAAATTTGTTTTATTTGAGGGTTTCTAGACTAATTAGGAAAGTTTGGAAAAGAGTTTAGGTTACAAATAAGCTGATTGGGTGTTTAGGAAATTCTAATGGGTTCCAGAAAAGTGAAATTTCCAAGGCAACCCAGCAAGTTTTTCTAAAATTGCCAATGAAAAAAACCTGCAAAGAGCAAGTTTTTGTTTTTGCTTTTTGCTTGTATCTCTATGAGTTTTAGTCCAGTTTTAACAAATTATATATCAAAATGTTCGTCTCAGTGAGCTGAACAACTTTGAATAGGTAAGAAAATAGATTTAATTAGTAAAATTATGTGTAAATAGACAAAAACCAAAAACTTGGTTTTTGGAACTTTTCTTAGCAGCCAGATTTTATTGAGAAATAACACACAGCCTCCTAGAAGAAGAAAAGTGTACTGGACAACTTTACTTAAGAGGTCAAGTAAGGTTTACTTAATAGAATGTTGAGAAATAATCAAATATAGTTTTTGTAGTTTTGGTATAAATGATCTACAGAAAGAGTTACTTTTTTCTAATACTGAATAGAAAACATTATATTATACCTATAATATAGAAAATATTAAAGAGATTAAACAACAAATTGATAACAATATTCTAAAAGATGTAATAAATTACAAACAAACTTCACCTCAATAATTAATAGTATTTTCAACTGTCACAAAGATCCTGTTAAATTTGACAACATCAGAACAGATAATGATCTTATTACCGATGCACCTAATATTAAACTTCATATATAACAACACTTTGATTAATAAACATCATATTGATATATTAACAACAAATATATGAATCTGATTGGCAAAATGAATACAACTCCAAACCAGACATAAATCCTGAATTGTATAACAACACTCTTTTTGAATTTACTACTGATAAAGTCAATTCAACATTAGTTCAACTTTCAAACAATAAAGCTTGTAACCCTTTAGACATTAGTTATAAAATGCTCAAGCATGCAGGCTTACTATTTCTTCAAGCAATTACTGCTCTTTTTAATAGATATATCTTTACAAACCATATACCAAAACAATGAAAAGAAGGTAGAATCTTTTTAATTTCCAAAAAACTAATTTTTGATAATAATCTTACCAACACAAGACCTATAAGTCTTCTTGAGCATACTAAAAAACTATACACCAAACTGCTTATAAATCACCTAAACAATACCTTTACTAAATTCAAAATACTTTCACCTTACAACTATATTGCCCTTTCAAACAATAGTACTGCCATTCCTATTCATATACTTAACAATATCATCAAAGATGCATGTTGCAATTCCAAGAAACTTTGGCTTATATTCTAGGATATAAGCAAAGCTTATGAGTCAGTTAATTTAAGCCTATTTGAAAAAACTCTTAATCATATCAATATGACATTCAAACTAATTAATATACTTATTAATCTATTTACAGACCACCAAAACAGAGTAATTACAAACTTTAGTCTTACTAATTTTTATTCAGTTAAAAATGAAATAGACCAAGATGAAACTATTACTTTTTTTTTTGACAGATATATTATAACCCACTTATTCACAAAGTCACATCATAGCATAAAGGTTATACATTATCTACAACATAGCCAACTAGCCTTTCTCTACTTTAAAACTCAAAGCCTCTATACATCTACTTCTGTTCTAGCCTATATAAATAATATATTTTGGATATTTCAATCTAAATTAAAACTCAAAAAAACACTTCAAACTGCAACATCCTTTTACCAAATAGCCAATATTCAAATCAACTTTTCAAAATCTATCTTTATATCAAATCAATTCCAAACTACTACTCAATCTTTTAATTCCATACTTATATCTATTTCAGCCAACCAACCTTTTAAATTTCTTGGCTGCTGGTTTACACTTAACAACAAACAAACTACACAAATTAAGCTAATTTAAAAAGAATCATTCCAACTCATAAACATTGCTAGTACCATAAAAATCACAGATAAACAAATAATTTATATTATTAACATAGTTATTATTCCTACTCTAGAATATCAAATACACAATATTGTTCTTTTTTATTCTGTATGCAACAAAATTCTAGCCAAATATTTAACTGTAACCAAACATAAATCTCATCTAGTCTGTTTTATCCCAAACAGAACCATGCTTAACCTATTCTTATACAATATATACAATATCTAAGATATTCAGCTTCAATATTATATATCTAACTTTATGTTACAAATTAACAATTCTGATTTACTAGGAACTTCTACACATATTCGACTACAACAATTAAAAATAATCTCTGGTCAACTACAAATATATTACAACACCCCCAATCTAATATTGATAGATCTAACAGATATACTTTAAACTTTAAAATTATTCAACTTTTTATATGTCTATAACAGCTAATAATAGTGTATTTTGGTCTATACTATACAATACAACCTTCAATCACTTGAACCAATCATGTCCTCCTATTCCCAATATATTACCTTTAAAAAACAACTTAGAAAACTTAATATCTTATATATTAAACAACTCTGCATTGCAGATAATACTACCCTACTCCAATGGAATCATTTCTTACCTTGCTTAGTACAGGATATAAGCCATCTTGGTTTACATGTCTAGAAAATACTGTAACAACTAACAACAGCTTTAGAACACTACTTTCACAATATCAACAAACCAGATACAACAATTTCGCTTACAACTTTCAACACATCTCTAAAAAATTTAGACTCTAGATACTAACATATAATAATAATGATATTATTATTGGCAAAATTTACAGATATTTTAAAAATAACAACCAAATCTCTATTATATACTGAAAAACAAATATTAATACAGAACTTTCTACTCATTACCCCCTTTCATCAATTTAATACTTAGCTTGTACAGGTTGCTATCTCAACTCTCATAGAGTTACAAATTGCTGTACAATTAATGTATCATCAATAATTTCTACCCAATTCCTTTGAAGAGTTTCTTCTAATACTCTCAACTTTAATGCAAACTATATTGATCTGATTTATTCAACTGCAATTAAACATCTATTATCTCTACCTTCTGTCCCTATTATCTATATCTTTGAGTCTTCTACATTAGAAATTTTTAAGCAAGAAATAGCTTCACATATATTCAAACAATATTTCCTTACTAATACAGTACAAAATACATTTAACTTTTATACTAATGGCTCTGTAATTGACATCGATACAGACCAATGTACAATGGGTATTGGATAGGTACAAGTTAATGACTTCAACCAAATAATTTACAAATTCTCAGCTAAAATCCATTACTGGCCATCTTCTTATAAAGCTGAACTAATGTCAATTCTTTCAGCTGTCTCAATTACCCCTCGCAACTCAATAATCAACATCTTCACTGACTCTCAGTCTATAATTACTAAATATTCAAAAATATATACTACTCTTTCAAACCTTAACAAGCTTTTCAAATTCAGCTCATGGCCTATATGGCACACTCTGCTCAATATTATCAAATTTTATAACCATCAGATTAACTTTCACAAAGTACAAGCCCACTCTGATAACACCTTTAATAATTTAACTGACTTACTAGCAAAACAACATAATTCATCATTTACATTATACTTTAACTACACAAGCATTTATAATTTATATTATATAATTTTTTGAGATCAATATTTTATCAAACACCTAACTAGAAGCTTTACCAAAAATATTTACAGAGCCTATATTCTAGCAATGTGGTCTTCCCAAAAACATAACACAGAATAAAAAGTCTTGGTTTCTCAAATTGATTGGAGATCAACTTGGTTATTTTTTGACTATAACCAAAAACCAACTTATAATGTTACTAACTTTAAACTCAATCACCTTAAATCTTTTAAAATTAAAATCTTATTAAATAAACTCCCTACCTACTTTCACTTTTACAAAACTTATTCATACACATTTTACAATACTAACTGTTTTAACTACAATTTTGCTGATTCTTCAACCCATTGGCATACATGCTTAAATCCATTACTTATCTTCAATATTATCCAAACTAGCATATCTGAATACATTAATTATACTGACCTTGATTTATTTATAAACCAACAATAAGAACTTATTTATAAAATTAGTAACCACTATGCCTTTTATCCTATACCTTTTCAAACCAATCAACACTATCTTGATATTACACTCAAAGGACTTATCTCTAAATCTCTAATTAAGATTGTACAAAACTTTAACATCTCATACAAACTAGTTTCATAAACAATTATTGTATTCTACTTAAAGTTAATAAACTTTTTTATAAACAAATATGAAAACCATATTGTATAAACTTTGCTAACTGGAAACAACAACAAGAACTTAAACCATATTATGCCAGACCCTTACTTCAATCAAATCAAAATAACAAAAGAAACTTTAATTGCAAAAATTATATTTATTCTTGTCTATATGGGCTGCCTGACCAACTACACTCCAATTCTAATACCTGTTTACCTATTGGTTATGTTATTCATAAAATCAACAGCAGGACTATTCTTTGAATCAAATATAATATTTCTTATAACTATATTTTAAACTTACAAATCTAGGTAAGTCTTGACTACTCTAGTAGGTTTAGGTTACAGATAAATATGTCTAAGCTTTTATTCTTAAATGTAGTTTTTTTTTATTTATACTTAGAGTAGCTATATAGTTAGCAGTTTAATAGTTAGCCCTAACTGCAAGTGTTGGTTTTAGCCATAGCATTTATATAAAAAATTACCTTTTGTATATAGCAGCTCCATGTAGTTACTAATTTTTAAACTACTAATAAAGATATGAACAAGGCCTCACCTTAATACCAAAATAAAAAATAAATAAAGATTAATTTGTTTAAACAAAAGATTAGTAATTACAATTGCAAATATAAAACTAACTATTAAACTTATAATAAAAATAAAAAATGTGTTGTTCTATACAACTATTAACTATTATTAATCCTATTACTAATACTATTTATTCTTTAAAAATAAATAAAAATCTGTAATTAATTGCTTATTATAGACATATTTTTATTGTATCTAAAATGAAAAGAAAAGAGTTCTAACTCTAATTTAATATAGCAAAATCACAGTTAAGACAATAAAGAAAATAAGAATTAAAACAAAAGTAGATTAAAAAAAAAAACTTAAAAGAAGGAATCTGTACTTATTGACAGTCAATAATCTACTTACCAAATATAATTGTCTGTTTTGAATTAGCTGCTATAGGTTATATAAGAGTTGGCTTAGTTTAGTGATAGACTTGCCAATTTCTGAGATAACAATATTTTTTTTTTTTTACACTTCTGTAATTTAAAGACTATTAATATGTTTGTGTTATTAATTAAAAAAAAGAATAAGATAAAAAAAATCAAATTTAATAAATACTAAACATAAAAAAATATATAGTTTTTAACTAATAAAAAATAGTATAGAAGTATAAGAATTATGAAATAAATCAATTATGTTCCTTTTGTAGATAATAACTATAACATATTTGTTAAATCTTTAGAATTTTTATTTTTTTTTAAGACTTTTTAAATGATAATTATTAATAAAAATTTTTTACATATTGATTAAATTGATTCTAAATATAAAAGTGTTAATAGAAACCAAGCAATTTGTTTTTAAGTAATTTTTTTTAAAACTTTAAATTAAAATATCTCTAACTATTAAATTAAACTTAATAATAGTTTTTTTATTTTAATTTTATATAATTATAGGATTAAAATAAATAAAATATTATCAATATTAGTTAAAAAATTATTTATTTAAAATAAATTGGTTGATTAAACAAATTTTAAATTCATTTTAATTATTAGAGAATTTTAAATTAGCTTAATGAATCTACTTTGCATGCTATCTACACTATTATGAGGTAATAAAATAAGATTAAAGATGAAAAAAATATGATGAATTTTGCTTCAAATTTATTAATTTTATTTAATATTACTTGAAAACAAGATAAGGTAGTTATGATTTAATACTATTTAAAATGACTTTCAAGTAAATTATTAGATAATAATAGAAACATTTTTTTTAAAGAATACTTATTTTTCTTTGCACTTTTTATAATTTATAAAAAAATTTATTTATAATTATTTATTATTATTTGGTTTTGATTATATAAATAGAGAATAAGAAGTTCTATCCTTTACTTAATATTGAAAGAAAGCCTTTTTATAATAAATTGTCAAAGAAATATATTGGAAATGTTTTCAATTTTTCTGTACTAATATTTTCTTTTTTTTAATTACTCAATCTTATTTTTAAGTTATGTTTTTTTTTTGATTAACTTTTTTGTTAATAGGTTTTACTTATAGAATTATAGTCTTGTAATTCAAAATGTTTTTGCAATACTAAAGTTTAATTATAAGTTTATAAAAGTAGGTTATTTTTATTTTTTTCTTATTGTACATTGTGATGATTCTTCTAATTTTTTCTTTCTTTTTTAAATTTTTTTATATAGGGCCTAGGCTTATAATCATAAATAACTTGTCTGAATCTCAGAACTTTTCTTGCATATATTGATAAAAAATTAGGTTACATAATTACTAGTTTTAGGTTATGATTCAAATTACACTTTTAGTTACATTTTTTAGTTATATTTTATTAGTTATTGGCAATTGCTATAATCAGTTTTCTTCTTAAAAATACTAATAATAATAGATATGTTATTAAAAAATAATAAATACATCTATATACTTTATCAAAAATAAAAATATTCTTTTTATATGATTTCTGAATTTTTATAGCATAGCAAAAGTTTATTTTGATTAGTTGAATTAAAATTAAATTTGATTAGTTAAATTAAGATTAAATTTAATTAGTAATGATTTTTTTTATATTATTAATTGTAATTTTTAAAGTATTTTTAATAAGAAAAGATAATTATAACATATAAATATTATTGTTTCAGAAATTAGCAAATCTGTTACTAAACTAAGCCAACCTTTTGTTACCTTTGGTGGCTAAGTTGAAACAGACATATTAGATTTGGTAAATAAATTATAGTTTGTAGGTAAGTACTAATCTCTTTTTTGTTGAGTCTTTTTTTTTAAACTACTTAGTTTCTAATTATTATCTTCTTTATTGTCTCAATCAGGATGTTATTATATTGAATTAGTGTTGAAACTCTTTTATTTTTCATTATAATTTATTGTTGGAGTGAATAGGTATTGTCAATAATAGGATTTATAATAATAACTAATTTTATAAAGCAATACTTTTACTTGTACTATGGGCTAGATAGTTAGTTTATATTTTGCAATAGTAATTACTGTTCTTTTAGTCTAGATAAATTGCTTTTTATTTATAATAAATGTTTTTGTATATTTATATTATAAATTGTTTAATATATCAAATATATCTAATATATTGTATATGACTGACTTATCATATATATCATATTTATTTAATATATTACACTTAGAGGGGTGTGGCGACTTAGTGAAGTGGATAAGTTGTCAACCCCCCAAATGGTAGGTTGTGAGTTCAAAACCCACCGACGGCGAAAATTTAAATAATCACCTATGTAATACATAGACGGTATTACAGCAACAGCATTCTGTCGATTAGTTGAGATAGGATACCTGTAACTATGGTCATACTAGCATGACTGGCAGGTCACGGGGCATCTGTGTAACCTTGGTTACACAGAGAAATGCAAACCAGTACTGGGTAGTGCAAACCTAAAATAAGTCCCTATGGCTATGTAAATCCATAGAACTGAGAAACTAAAGCCCACTTGAAAAGACCTGAGTAGAGAGGTAACACAGATCTTTGACAATACCACTATAAAGGCTAGACCTAGAAAACAGATACCAATGTAAAGAAGCCAGACAGGCAAGAACCTCAGGTGAGAGGTATTACCAACCAGGCCACCAGAACTGAACCGGAAGAAAAGGATATCAGGCCAGCTCGATATACTAAGAACAGGTCACAGTTCTATCAGGCTATCTGGATTGGGAGTCTGAAGTCAAAGCAGGGGTATACTATAAGTACTAGGAATATGCTGTGAAGTAGGTGCTGGGATTTGGGTGAACTCTACAAGGGCTAGCCTTGTTAATGTTTTGTAGAATAGGTAAGTAGTTAACAAGGGGATACTCTGAATCTTACAGTCAAGTGACGTATTCTGAAATGTTTAATGGCTTAACAGATGTACAAAAAAGGAAGCCAAATGTTGGGTTAGACGGCATTTAGTTGTACGCGAACCAGGTGTTACTTGTCTAGGTGTAGTACAAAGATCAGAGTGTTTAAATAGGTACCCTCCTAGTAGGTTACAAGCATGGCAGCTAGTGTAGAACCCTTGGGCAGACTACTTAAATAGGTAACCAAAAGTTACACATGTGGCTAGTTGCACACTTAACTTGTACAAGTCATATGTAATGTATTGACCAAAAACACAATAAAGGTGATAGCTACTGATAACATCGGCTTTAACAAAAAAATATATATATATTATTACACTTATATAATATAGCAAATATATCAAATATATTAGACATAAAAATTGAAAAAAGAACTCTTTTCATAAATCCTTTTTATACAAAAATAACTAAAAATCCATCAGTAAAAATCATCAATACCTGGTTATTTTATTAAGATACCAACTTTGGTGTCTTAAGTAAACTTATTTAGCTCCTAATTTTACATATATTTCGAAAGTTTCAAGTCTATAACTTTCAAACTCGCAGTTTAATACTAACAAAACGGCCTTTGGCCTTCACTACTAAACTTTTAATTATTTCTCATAAAGTATTCTATTAATCTATTCTACAGTTATAAGAAAGGTTGTAAAGCACTTCATTCCGATCAAAACAAGCCTAAAAAGAAGCTTGTAGTCCTAAAATTGATAGAATTATAATAAAAAACAACTTTAACTCCTCTGTAGTTTCTTTTTCTTTTTTTTAATTCTTTTGTCCTTACCCCCAAATTTTTTCTCCAAAACGTTTTTTGTATAACCTTAAATCATTTCTAAAATTGGTTTCATTTAATTTTACATTGTGTAAATTAAATTTATCCAAAA
>CAJVQA010012174.1:0-10268 GCA_910591915.1 Cetraspora pellucida
AAATAGATGATAGATTGTGATTTGAGTTAGTGATAGTCTGAAGATTGTTAACAAGTTGGCATATTTCAAAAATAGGTGGTAGTTGTTGTAAATTAATTGTGAGTGAAGGAGAAGATGGAATATGTAAAGAATGTCGAAGAGCAACAAAGTATGCAATATTGAAAAAGTTTTATGAAGGTTGAGAGTTTTGTCAGGATTGATGCAACAAAGCAGTTTAGTAGCCAAGTTGGTAGGAATGAAAATAGTACATTTGTTAGCAATTGTATTTGAATTAAGATAGCATCCAGTACATAATGTGGTAGTAGAAGGAGGAGTAGAATAGTGATTAGAGAACTGGAACTCAAATGAGCAGTGTTAGTGGTTGATAAGAGTAAGGCCAGTATGTGTATTATGCCTTCTGGCCTTGCTAACAATTATTTGGTTATTAAGAACAGTAAGTAATCAAGGTTTAGTATTGGAAGTAAAATGGCTGATAGAGTAGTAGAAGTAGTTTATAGAAGGTAAATTATAATAATTATATAGAGTCTGTTAGTAGAAGTGACTTGTAGTAATGTCTTCAAGAGTAGTAAACCATTGTAGTATAACACCTTTTGGAATTTTGTTAAGTCTAGATAAAATATGTTGCCAGTACAAAAGATATGAGTTATTATAAATAGTAAGTTGGTCCAGAAAAAGAAGTTTATAATGTCTGAGTTGTTTTTTAAAAATAAGATATGTTGGGTAAGAGGAAAGAAGAAATTCAAGAGATATTGTTCCATTATTGAAAGTGTAGGAGATGTTGTAGATTGGGCTAGTTGAAAAAGTCCAGCCTATATATTTGATAAGTTGTATTATTTTGAAGTTTGTAGTTAATCGATTGGGTACTGATTATTTTTTTATGGCTCTATGTTTTCTGATAGTCTTGGTAATATAATCTAACTTGCTAAAGAAAGATCAATTTCTTTTTTTGGCAAGTTTATTATTAACAACCATCATAGGTCTAAAACTCAAACTGGTATTATTATAACAATTTATGCCTTAACTTCCTTTGCATGACTCAATATCCTGTGAATTTTTCAAATGAAAGACATATTAGTTTTTTATTTCTATCTAAACTTGGATGAAACAATTTACTATCTCTGATCCTAAACAGAAATATAGACTGTTAAATCTTTATTTCTTTATATTTAAATAACTTGCAAATTAGTCTATTTTGAATTATCTTTATATAGACTCCAATTGGTCTAATATCTCTGTTCTAAATGTCAAGTCTTATGAATTAACAATTCTTGTTAAGAAATCTGCAAGATTTAGTCTAGAGGGCATGCACTGTATACTAAATACAACCATGTTTCTTTTATATACAATTTCCAGATTTACCTCATAATGTTTTTTGTTATTTCTTTGAATCTTCTTTTATTATTATTTTTAAAGCAATCCTGTTGTCAATAAACAAGCCAATTCAACTCTTATTTAACAGCTTTCTAAAAGACTGCAACACTTTTAGCATAGCCAATGCCTCTAACTGTATAATATTTTTTATTGTATGGAAATGCATCCAACTTTTTAAAGTTCTGTATTCACAAAAAATCCCACAACAATCTGTTATTAAATATTTATATATATTGATCTTATTTATGAGAGCTTCTAGGCTAATCAACTATTTTAACCTCTTAAATTTTTTACTAACTAAAAGATGTTCTTGATTGCTTGTGATGACTGTTTGATTTCATTGTTTTATTTTCAAATAAAATAGATTTATATATTTATCAACATATATATAGAACTCCATGCACTTTACTTGGCTTGGCAGAAAAGTCTATGACAAGCTTATTATCTTTTTTGTTACTGATGCCAGGCTTCTTGTTGTTATTGATAATACTTTCAACAGTACCTCTAGCTTAATATGATTGCACTTATCTTTTTCTCTAGTGCCTCTATACATATCTTTAATATATTTACAATTATTTTATAAAACTTTAAACTTTGAGTAGAAGTCCAGTTTCTCTTTTTATTAGCTCTAGTCTATTCACAATCTTAAAATCAACACTTATAACCTTTTTACTTATCAACTTCTTTTTTTATAGATATACCATCTATATGTCATCTAAATGGCAGTCATAGTAGATCTTTTGAGCCTGCCACTTGTCAGTTATAACTCTCATCAGCTTTGAAAAAGGCTAGAAAAACTGGCTTAGCCCAAAGAGCAGAACTCTGTACTAATATCAGTTTTCTTTTAATACAAAACCTAACAACCTTTAAGACTCAGCATTTATTAAAACATGGTGGTAACTATTTTTGAAATTAAATGACATTGGCTACCATTTTCATCCTACTGTTTATAGCAATCCTTCTAATCTCTTGAAATAAAAGGTCTTCTGTAGCAAGGTTTAATTCAACCTTCTTAAGTTCATCACTAAATGAAACCTTCTGGAGTCTTGTTTTAGGACCAAAAAAACTAGACTCATTTTTAGCAGTTCTACTAGTTAAGTGCTTTCTACTGCAATCTTGACAATTGCCTCTAATGTCTTTAAATGCTCTAATTTCTTTTCTAATCAACACTCCTAAAACAATAAGGTCTTGGGTCTAGACTGCATACTAAACATACTGAGCTTCTTAAAAATAATAAGATTTTTTCTCTTAACTATTTTATTACTAACTGTGATGGTTTTATTACTCTCTCTTAGTACATTATTGCTTCCTGGCAGTGAATTCTTTGTGTCACCAGAACCCTCATGTCCTTTATCTCTAACTCCAATGACCTTCAAGTATTGTTAACTCTTCTATAGATGGGCTTCATCTGCCTAAAAGAGCAAACCAATATGTCTTTTAAAGCTGTATTTATTCACAAAATAGCTTTTTTTTCACATATAAAACAGATCACTATTTTTAAAAAATTCTTATTTTTATTGAATCTCTTAAACTACTGTAATGCTAAATAATACACCTCTGTTGTACTAATAGTAACCTACTAGTACTTAGTTTAAAATGCTACCCTTGTTGTATGTTAGACTATGCAAATTGAGGATATGACTGAAAAGTTTGAGATAATAATGTTACAAACCCACCAAACTAATCTTGTGATCCCAGTTGCTTATCCTGAAATTGTTGCCAAAAATCTGCTTGCTAGACAAATAGCAAATTTTTTTGATTAAGTCTTCAATAATTAGTAATTATTATTTTATCTGTTTGATAAAAAATTTAATGAAAAAAAATAAAAATTACAAAATATTTAATATTGAGACTAAATTTATATTAGGTCTCTAATTTTTGTGCCTAAAAAAATATTTTTATTATTGCTTGTTATTGCATCTTTGATTTTACAAATATATGTGCTCATTTATAATTTTTTTTTAAAATATTGAATGATAAAAAAGTCATACAGACAAATCAACTTCAAGACTTTGTCTACCTTTTAAAGTATTGTTCAAAGTGTTACACAAGATCATGATGAAAAATAACTCAATTATATGCTAACAATCACACACAACATTTATCTCTTAAGTAAATTATACACTTCATATTTTATACTCTATTTCTGATACAATTCAAAATTTATACATTCTTACCAGAATGTTATTAGCAAATTCTATAATAATCAGTAGAATAGATTTAATTTATTAATAATTATTTTAGCTGAGTTTTTAAATTATTCATATTAAGCATAATGTGTACTTGTTTTACAACTAGAAATTTGGAATAGTGCACATTTACTTATATCAGAAATTCAGTATAAGATATATATATATTTGGTTAGAACAAAATAATTGATATTCTCAAATGATTAGCACATATTTTAAATATTCATAGATCAAATTACAATTAGCATTAGCATTAGAAAATGATATTTCAGATATAGTATTTTAACTCAACAAGAAATATAACAAAAATTGTAGTTAACAAGTGCCAGTTCAAATCTGACAGTTTTCAACTGTAAACATGATTATTATTTTATCAACTCAATAAAAAATACTACAAAAAAAAATAAAAATTCTCAAAATCTAATAAATATATGTAATAATTCACATCAGGCTATTAGTATTTATGTTAAAAAGTCAACAATATATTATAATCTCTAATTTAATAGTATTTCAGGTTTTATTTTCATTTATCTTATATATATATAGTAAACATAATATAAGTTCACAGATGCAATAGTCAAGCAACTGATACAAGGTATGAAATTATATGTAAAAAATAAACAATAATAACAATATATGATAAATAGAGTCATACAAACCAATCAAGTGCTGAAAATCACACATACATATTCATTTGCCTGTAAACTATACACTAAATTGTACATTGTACAAACTCCATTTCTAGTAAAGGCCTTGAATAAGATTTAAAAAATAAAAATACTATAATGTATTAGAATAATGTAATAATATAATATGAATTGTATTTGTAGTTCAGCAAAAATATTTAATTATTAAGCAGTATTTGTAATTAAGTTTTGAAAAACATGTTGAAAGTTGACTTTTTGGTTAGAACAAGTTAAGAAATAAGATATATCTTTAATTAATTAACAGTAAATGCTATTTGGAGTAATATATAAAGGAAGATAATAAACATTAAAGTTTTGCATTATTGGCAAGTTGTTGTTAATAATTATTAGTCAAAATAAATAAATATTTGATTATTATTAAGTGAATTAATAATATTAAGATTAATTAATTATTTAATAAAAAGTGGATTTTTGAAAAGATTTAAGTAAATTCACTGATTTCAAACTCTCTCTGCAGATCTTCATAACCAAAATCAGAACAGAAAGAAAATCATAAAAATCACAAAAACCAGCAAGTAAAAACACAGTTGTCAACTAAGTAAAGTTAAATCTTGTAAGAAATTAAATATATTTTGTTAGAATAGTAGACCAAGTTGATAGCAATATAGTAGGTACTTTTGATATTTAGAAGAAATTTTGCTTTTTTAAAATTTTTGATGAAAAAAGGAAAAACACAAAAACTCTATACTGCAGATCACACACATAATGTGTAAAACAAGTTAGAGTAAACAGTAAATACAACAAAGCAAATAAACAAATATACAATCTTGTAGATAAACAAATAAATATAGATATAAAAAATAAAACATATGTAGAATACATACAGTAAAGAGATAAAAATTATGCAAAGAAGTGTAACACAAAAAGTTCAACCAGTATTTACAGAAATTAACTGATACAAAAAATTAATAAATCTAACAGAGTATAAAGAGAATTATTAGACAGTCATAAATTAAGAGTTTTAAGAAAAGATAAAGAATTAGTCAGACTAGTTAGCACTGAAGCAGTATTAGTTTGTATGTTTAGAAACTTAATTGAAGTATATAATAACTGTAAGTATATATAAATAAGAGACAGTGAGAAACTAAAGAAGAATAGTGTAGAGCAATTAAATAAAGACAAAATAAATAAAGAGATTTTGCTAGAGCAAGAGTATAGGTGCATGGAATATGGTATGCTAGAAAAGCAAATAGAGAAGAGAAAAATAAAGACAAGAAAAAAAGTAAGATAGAAGAAAATGATCAGCAAAAGAACACAGCTAGTAATATAAATATAAGTGAGAAGTATAAGACAGACAAAGAAGAAGTTAATTATAAAAAAGAAAGAAAACTTGAAGTAATTATATACAGTGAACAAATACAGAAAGAACAAACAAAAGAATGAAGTTATTCAGATGAGATAATGAAAATGCATAAAGATAGCAGGTTAGAAAATAATGTCTATACAATGTGGGACATTTCAGTAAAAGTGAGACCAGCAAGTGTAAAAAAATGTCTTCAGTTTTATAATAGAATTAGGTTTATTTAATAAAAAAGTTGTGGTAATAATAAAGCAACAATATTTGCTGTTGAGTTTAGAAATAAGAACAGAAAAGCAATACTTGATCAGGCATAGTCAGTGCATTTTGAAGAAGGTAAAATGTGCATAGTTATTCTTAGGTACCTTTGTGAGAGAGATTTTAGAAAGTAAAGCATCACATAAGACAATAATTAAAAATGTTCTAATAACAGCAATAGAGGTACTATTATTAAGACAACTAAAAGCAGTAAAGATGAAAAGGTCTATATTTTAGTAAACAAAAATAAAAATCAATGGAAAACTGCATCAGTTTACTTTAAAACTGAAGAGAACTTAAGAATGGCTACCAATAAGGAGCTATACTATTACAACATAAAGTTAGAATAGTGTAATAAAAGAGCATTCAAGAACAATGAAACAAAAAGAAAAGAAAACAGAGATGTAAAAGAATACTGTATAAATAGAAGTTCACAGTATAGAAGACATGAAAAGTTAAGAAATCACAGAGAAAGAAGAGAGTAATAAAGAGAACCAGCAGTGAAGAGATAAGCAAGTTAGTTGGAAGTATAATGATAATACACAGACAAAGGCAGTTTATGCAAAAAAGTCAAAAAGTGAGCTACAAGATGTTCTTAGCAGAATATTAAGAAAACTAGATGATATTGAAAAAAGACAATTAGGGAGCTTGCTCCCAAATCACTCCTAAAAGTTACTATAGGCATTCTTCAAGAGAAAGTAACTACTTTGTCGAATATAGAAATAGAGAGCATTAGTAAGAAGTTCATTCATAATGTAAGTAAACATAATAAAGGTGGAAATGGTATAACAAGCATTAAGATAGCATGTCACAACATAAATAAAATTAAGCATAACAAGATCAAACTAAGAACAATAGTTGAATAGACAAAAAAAAAAGAAGTTGATATTCTGGGATTAGTAGAAACAAATAGCAGTAGTAAAAAACTGAAATACAGTTTGAAGGACAATTGCTACAAAGGTTTTTGGTTGCAAAATGAAAGTACAAAGAAGAAAGGATTAGCTGTTGTGTTATTAGTAAGTCAAAAATAGAAAAAACATATAGAAGAAATATGTAGATTTAAGAAATATTTAATTGGAACAAAGTTCTACTTTAAGTAGATAGAAATACAATAGTAGTAGTATACATTCCTCTAAGTGACAAAGAAAGAACATGAAAATTGCAACAAAAAATAGTAAATATATATATGAAGAGAGCAAGCAATATGCAATTCATAGTAATGGGTAACTTCAATCACATAATAAACAGCAAATTAGATAAGATAAATAGTAGTGAAAATAATTGTAGCAAATCATTGCCACTATATAAATAGCTGATAAGACAGGAGTTTGGTGATATATATAGAATTTGCAACCTAAAATTAAGAGGTTATACATAGACAGGACAAGATGTACAAACAAAAATTGACCAAATATAGGTTTCAGAAGATCTATAATCAGGATTAGAACAGGCAGAAATAACTTATGCAAAATTTATAACATCAAGTAACTATAATATTGTTAGTACAATATTAATGTTCAAATACTTGATCCAAACACACAGTGTAGCAAAAATGAAGAAAAAAGAATTAACAAGAAAAATTTATTTGTATGATAAGGTGACAAAAGAAAACTGTGATGATTATCAAATAAATTTTAAAAGTTACTTATCAAAAAATAGAAGGCTCAAAGTATTTGAAAAAGTTAGATATAGCAGTGATATAGACAAAGTGTGGGATATAATATCCTGTACAATAAAAGATACAGTAAATAGAAACATACCAAAAAAAAAGGTTATTCAAAGAAATAGTAATATTGGAAGAAAGAAGAAAGCAACAATGCTGTATAAAGAAATAGTAGCACTTAGTAAGCTACTGCAAAAGACTAAGAAGTTGGTCAAAAAAGAAAGAACTAAACTAAACTTAGAGAAAGTTAACATAGAAGTAGATAAGATAAATATTGAATATAGCCTAAAAATAAGTTATGTAGAAGAAGGCAAAACAGCAGGTCATAAAGAAGATTATATTCTTACCCAGTACAGTATCATCAATCAACTGAGTAAAATTTTATATTAAAAGTTCTAAAATTTTCTTTATAACATTCGTTAAACTAACTGAGTAAGATAATGTTATACTCAGTATGCTTCGATAATTAACTGAATAATACTTAAATTGGGTTTAAATTTTTTATGATAATATGTGATACTTTAATACTATGACAGCTTTAGTATTATCATTATTAGTTAAGTTGCATGTTTGTAAAAGTATAATATAACTATTTACTTTGCAGATATATGTGTATCGATATACTTTATAAGAAAAAACTAAATTTTTTTTAAAATAGTTAACTTCTCAATGATTAATATATTATTGGAATTGTTCAAAATCCTGGGTTGATATTCGATACTATTTGATACTAAAGGCTACAAAATTATTTGTTTTTTACTTATTATTTTTATATTTTTTTGATTTTCAATATTATTAACTAGAATTACTAAATATTTACAGTATTGTATTTAACTATAGATAATTTTATAGGTTAATAAAAACTAATATATACAAATTCTAAAATAGTTTAAATTATTTTTTATAAAAATAAAAATGAATTTACTAAAAGTTCACATTGAAATTTATATGATAAGTGAGTTTATTTTGTATATATATTACAAGTATACAAATATTATATGTCTTATATAAATTTTTTTAAAAAATTTTATTTTTTAAATTCGAATAACAAGATTTTATCATATAATAATCAGTAAGATCAATAAATTTATCAATTATTTAATTAATTATTTATAGCATGTTACTTATGCAAGTTACAATTTTTTATCTTTCACTTACTCTTTTCTAAAATATAGAATATATATATATTGAAAGTGATAGTGATAATATAAATACTAATGACTTGAACCTACTATTAACTATGAGTCTAATAATAATTATGAATCTTTTATGAAGTCAGATAAAGAAGTTCCAATTGCTGATTTAACAGATCAAATTCATATTTACCCTTTGATGATTATGAGATTATTGCTACTCAATCGGTAATTATTTATTTTATCTTTAATTTTATAATATAATAAGCCTAATTAAATCTTTTTATTTATTAAGTCTAAAGTAGTTAATGATAATAATATTAATTCTAATTATGATGATAACTTATTACTGATTAATTTAATTACTAAAAATTTAAGAGTCAGTGAAATTAGATACTCAGCATTGCCAATAAAATATCTACCAACTTCAAAACAAGGCATTGCAATTGTATTTAACATAGGATCTTGGGAATCATATGATAGTTTTTTTAATAATGTATTATTAAATTTGAAATATGTATTTTTTTTAATTTTATATATTGTATTTCTAAAATATTTTTTATTTTAAATACAGTATCAAAGAGGTCATCCTAGTAGAGGTGGTAATACAAAAGTTTGATGTACATTTTTAGACTGTGATGTACACAAATACTATTCTACTTGTCAAGATATTAAGCAATATGCATTTGCATATACTGAAATTCAAAATGCTTCACATAGTGAAGTAAATATGAATACTAATCTTTATTAAAAAAAAATATGTCTTTAAATGATTAAAAATTCAAAGAAATGCAAACATATATGTAAGTATATATTTATATTTCTGCTTATTTAAATATAAGTCTTATTTAATTAAATTAATTTATTCTTGTATATATTTAGCAAATATCTTGCTATAAATAAATTACAATGTTCTTTTAATAATAATAATTGTAAAGAAAGTTTTGTTATACAAAAATGTAACAAATATAATAATCAGGCTACTGAAAGTTGGTTTATTGGATGTAGTTGATGGTGGGATAAGAATAGTACTAGAAATTATTTTTTTTATAAATTAAAAAATAATATCAATATTAATTTATTAAAATAATTATTTAATGATAAAACTGTAAATATATAATTTATTTTTATTATTTAATTTTTAAAATTAATTTAATAATTATTTAAATATTTTTTTAGTTTAAGGCTGCAAGTGAAATAACATCATGTTCAGTAGTATTATCATCTAATTTTAAAAGAAAACATGTGATAAATATAATTGTTTAAAAATTTTGATTATTAAAAATAAACTTATAATTATTATTTTTTATTTAGGATTTTTGCATCATTATTCTGATAATACTGTTCAAGAAGGATCTATAATTAAACATCAATGTAATATAAAATATTATAAAATTATACCTTATAATATTAAAGAATGTCCTTATGTAATTCTTATTAGTAAAGGAATACATAAGCATTCACCTCCTCTACCTACTAAAATTCCTAATGAAACTACTAATAAGTTAAAAGATATTATTAAAGAATCATCTGAAGAATTAGTAAATATTACATCACAAAAGCTTGTTTCAAGTAAGTAATATAATTTATTTTTTAAATATATAGTCTTAATATAATAAATAAGTTAAATTCAAATAAATATGTTTATTA
>CAJVQA010012175.1:0-10268 GCA_910591915.1 Cetraspora pellucida
AAAATTTGGATAATCACCTATGTAATATTTGTATTACAGCAACTGTTACTAATGATTGGGTTAGGATACTTGTAATGATGGTCGCACTGGCATGACTGGCAGGTTATGGGGCATCCGTGCAATGTTGGAGTTATATAGAGAAATGCAAACCGACAAATCAGATGGTACAAACATTAGATAAGTTCTTGTAGCTATATAAATCCATTAAAATTAGGTAACAAGAAGTCCATTTGGAAAGATCTGAGTAGAGAGGTAGCTGGATCTTTGATGGCCCTACTGTAAAGGCTAGCCTGGGGAAACAGATACCCAGGTCTAGTACTCAGTTCTAGTAGCTGGATGGGCAAGAACCTCCGAATTGGGAGTCTCGGAGGTACTACCAACCAGGCCACCAGAATAAACTGAAGAAAAAGGATATCAGACTAACCTGATATATCGATGGACTGATCGTAGTCCTACATGGGCTATCTGGATTGGGAGTTTGGTAAAAAGACAGGAAAAAGGCAGGAGTATACTAAAGTACTGGGGTTATGCTGTGAAGTAGATGCTAGGGTCTAAGTGAACTCTACAAGGGCATAGTGGTTTAATAGTTAGCCCTAATCACAAATGTTGGTTTTGCTATAGTGATATCTAGGTTAGCTGTAAAAATGGGTACAGAAGGCTCTGAGGGGTTTACCTTGAGGATAAATTAGTCCTAAGGTTGAAGATGATGATCTGGTACATCTGAGATGACCAGTAATATTAACACAGGTTATAGGTTCAGAGGGTTTAAAGTGGAACATCCAAGCAGGGATGTTAGATATGGCAATTGGTAGGGAACCTTTGGGCAGACTACTTAAATAGGTAATATAGAAAAGTTACATGTGTAGCCAATTGTATGCTCTTCTGTAGTGGTTTATTAAACTACAATACCGATAAGTGATTAATAAAAGTCAAAAGACCAAAGAAGTCACCTTAATACTAATAAAAAAAAAAATTAAATTGCAACTAGGCACACTTAGAATTTATAACTATATAATTAAATAACTGGTTACAATAATAACAGACAAAGTTACCAAAGATTAAATGAAATAGAGAAACCACTTTTTGCACTTCTGTCCTCTTTACAACCTTGTTGCTAACTATGTTAGCAACTAAAATAAACAATGATGACAGTAAAAAGAACAACAACAAAACACATGTGGCAGAAACACAAAGAAAAAAAACATGAACTGCCTACATATATACTGATAATAGCAATATAATAGATAAACAAAGTAAAGAAAAAAAGCAAAAAACTAACTACAACACTACTATTCTAGTTCAAACAAATACTAGAAAAAATATGATAGAAGAAAATTCCAAGAAAAAAAGGAAATTCTAACTTAACCCCAAATTCTCAAGACATGACATCATCAGTACAGATGAAAACAATAACAAATTCAATTCTGGAATTACATCAACTAATAGAAAAAATATTCCTATAGATTTACAAAATAGCCAAAGTCTAATTCAAGTCCTGATTACAATAAACACAATTATTTTCACACAAGAACAAAATCTAGACATAAACAAACTAAATTAGCCAAAACTAGCTCCTAGATCTAGTGCATATGCAGATAATAATACAAACAAACAAATGTCAGATATTGAAGTAGATTAAGATACAACAAACATAGATGAGAAAAAAGAAGAAACACATTCAACAGACACAATATTAAAAGAACAAAACAAAAAAAGATATCATATAGCTAGGCAGTTACTAACAGCCTTTCAGAAAGAAACAAAAAAGCTTCAAATAGCTTCAACAGTAGCAAAGAAAAAGAATAGTATAAACATGTACAACTAGTTCTAAAAGAAATTAGACTAGATAAATTAAAACCTTTTGATATGACAACTTGGACTCAGCTAAAAATCAAAAATGCACTAACATACTACAATGAAATCAAAGAATTAATTAGATACAACTTATTTTGAAACCAATTACAAATTATATTTCAAAAGCAATTGTAGCAAAATTGTTTATAGAGACATAGCATTTTTTAAAAGCTTTATACAAATCATTGCAATTAGACTACAACATTAAACAGAATTTAATAATTTGTTTACAAAGGCTTTAAACATCTACAAAAAACAATACAATGTATTAGCAACAAACAAAAAAAATTAGGATCAAATCTTTAAACTACTATAAATCAAACTAGCAACAGATTATTTGACTAATCTAAACTTCAACTCAATAGATGCATAGGAGATTGTGAAATATATCTTCTACTTAACAGGGTTTGCAAAAATCTCACAACAACTAAATTTTAAAACAACCAGAAAAATGGTTTCAAGTCTCATTAATAAGACACTAATATTATTACCTGCAGAACCTATTTCAATATCTAGTTATCTAATAAAAGCTATTCCTTTTAACTTACCTATCTCAAATTATTAAATCATTGCACCTGTAGCCAAAACTCTATGTTTAATGTTCTCATTTGACAAAATACCTAAAACATATATCTTAAATAATCAGAAACCTCTACCAGACTCATACGAACTTCTAAATAATGAAGTATGCAATATATTTACTATTATAAGCAAAGCAGACTTACAAAACCTGACTAAATACAGAGAAACTCCGCAGAAATTTTATATTTTTCAACAAATTTCTTCTAGCTACTTTGAGCTATTAGCACTAAAGGGCCTATTACCTTCTACTTTACAAGACTTAACCCCCAAATTAAAAGAAAAATTTCTGTTCTTACCTAAAGACCAAGAAGACTTCAAAGAACATATTAGACTCTTATGAATAGTTTACTTATTTATAAGATTACCAAATAACTACATTATCTCATGCAGATGACTGCCTTAAAATTCTGCAGACTTAAAAATATCAGACTTTGCCTTCTCCTTATAAACTGCAGAAGAAGTTGATCCATTTATTAAAAAGATTCCAATATACAGTATTCTAACACCATTGCCAAAAACATATTGTAACTTTAATTATACAGAACTTTCTGATTTATTTAAAGATGCCAAACTAGTTACAGCAGTAAACTTAATACTATCAATCTCAACTTCCAAAGAGCTAAGCATTGCAGCTAAAGCATTACATGAACATTACTATTTTTATACAATACTCCAATCATGAATAAACATCCAAAAAAACCAATCAGAACCTAGTAATACTTCAGATAAACTACCTTCTATACTAGAAAAGCTGCAGCTTGTATTAGTCGAAAAAAAATTAACAATATAAATATGCTTATTAAAAAACATCACAACATCCTATTGGTTTTAGAAACCCTTCGACAAAATTTCTCTTATCATACAGCATCAGAATACATATTCAATCTTATAGATCTATCTGAGCCATCCTTTGACATCTTTGAAGACAAAAAAACAACTAACACAACATCAAAGACACAAATACCTAAAATAGAGAAAGATCTTATGACAAAAGACTTATAAGCATACATCCTAATAGGGGCCTGCAAATTGTCTATTTTTGAGGCCTGACCCAGCCCATAGTTAGGGTTAAAAATTTTTTTTAGGCCCAGCCTAACCCGGCCTAACCTGCAAAAATTTCTTATATAATTTTACAAATTTTTAAGCCTGCACTAGTCTGCAATTATAAAGTTTTGCAAATTTTTTGGCTCAGCCCAGCCTGCAATTATAAAATTTTGCTTCAGGCCTGGCCTGGCCTGCAAAAATTTGTAAGCTAGGCTGGGCTGTAGGACCCAATGCAGGCCTCTACATCCTAATATGAACATTCTACAATCTGTAAAAAACATAAACAAATCAAATCTCTATAAATTTAACATAAATGAAAAAATTAACATTATTACTTACAACATTAAAGGCACTAATGATATACTAAAAATGCAAACCTGGATAAAATACTGTGCTGAATCAAACTTACACATAATTTCTCTCACTGAAACCAAGCTAAAAGACTTGATAATAAAGTCATTAACCAATCTCTTATATAAAATCTTTATCTCAAATTTTGTATTATACAAACAAAATTAATAAGAAACCAGCTTAAAAACTGCCTTAATGGTTTTCAATCAATTACAACTATATATTCACAAAATCAACACCTTTCAAAGAACAGCTATATGTTTTGATTTCTTTATTTTTAATAACAACAAATCTCATATTATTTCAACTTACCTTTTTTCAAATTATTCTGCTCTTCTAAAAAAGACTTAATCACAACTACTTAACTAGATTACAGAAGCTAGAGCTAGAAACTGGCATCTAATCATACTGAAAGATTTTAATGCTAATCAATTCAGAGACAAACATTTTCTGATATTCACAAACTTAAATACTGCTAACTTGACAAGTCTACTAGCATTTTACAACATCCAAACACCAACATGGCATGGCCCAACTTCTGCTAGCCAAATTGATAATTTCTGAATCTCATTAAATATACTACTTGCATTTGAACCTTCATCACTAACTGATACTTTCTACATCTTAGGCAGTGATCACTGCATTTTAAGTACAATCTGGCATACAAACTTTTTATCTTAAAAAAACCCTAAAAATAAAAAGAAGAAAAGGAAAATATACCTGTTTGAAAAAATGACATCAGAAAACTAAAAAGATTTCAAAGAATCACTAAATACCTGTTTTAATCTGCAAAATATCCCAATATCAAATATGAACAAAAATAATATAAACATAATATGGAACTTCTGAGTAGCAAAAATTAAAGGAAAAATGAATGAGTATATTTTATATACTCTTACTACTTTCAAACACTTTTTTGCACTTTCACTGAAAGCAACCAAACTGCATTCTGCTCTTAAAAACATTAACAAATGCTTACATTACCTCTCAAATAACAGCTTAAATGACTTAACTAAAGTAAACTCTTACTTATCAAAGGAGCTACTTTTGCAGAAATAGACATTTTATTAATTATACAAGAATAATTAAATTTTACTTTATTTGATCTTATAATACAGATAAAGCAATACAAGCATACAATATGGCAAGCACAGAATTTTGAAAAAAAATAAAAACAAAGTAAAAGAATTAAATTCTATACAAACCGAAGATACTTAGACTTTAAAGATAATACTAGTTATATGCTAGATAGTATTCTTAAAAGAAGAGCAAAATCAGTAAACTTTGAAAAAATTATATTTCCAAACAAGATAATTACTGACAAGAATGAAATCAAAGAAGCCATATGTTAATATTACAGAAACTAAACCAAAGAAAATCTACCCAATAATAATATTTGGAAGAAATAAGAATCAATATATAATCCACTTAACAATATTAAAAGTAATATCTATAACAACCTCTTGTTTTCAATTTTCCTATTTGAGCTGAAACAAACTATAAAAAAAGCCTTTAAAAGAAAAGCAACAGAACTACTAGAAATTGCAAATGAGGTTTTATAACACCTACTATTATCAGCTCTCCTATTATTACTATAAATATTTAACAAATACTTGATACAAGAATGCATCTCAGACCAGTAGCTACAAGCCAACATTTGGCCAATCCCAAAAAAACAACATTACAATTACAAGCTTAATTCCATATAACCAATAATACTAATTGATCATACTAAAAAAATCTTTACAAAAATTTTAACAATCAGACTAACAAACATCCTAGTTCAAAATCAAGTACTTTTCTTATACAATTTTGCAGCTTTCTTTCATTAATCTACACTACAACTAATCTCTCAACTTACTCAAATTTTGGAAGATGCAACTACAAATAAGAAAGAAGTCTGAATTCTCTCACAAGATATGTCAAAGCCTTCAACTTAATTCACATATCCACTCTATATAAAGCACTAAAAAGAATCTATATACCAGACAAAGCCATAAACTTGATATTATACTTGCTTTCATATCAGACTAACAAAGTAATTACAAGCTTAGGTCTAACTGCACCATACTCAGTTGAGAATAGTATTGACCAAAGAAAAACCTTTTCACCACTTCTTGAAAATATATTATGATCTATTAATCTCAAAAATACACAAAAAACACTTAGAATTTTTTAGTGAAATTTCTAGTATACAACCAAAGAAAATAAATGCTTCAGTAATGGCTTACATGGATGACTCATTTTGGATTGCACCTAACAAAACTTCTCTTATAAACATCCTAAACACTGCCTTATCTTTCTACAAATTTGCCAATATAAAAGTCAACCTCTCAAAATCAATATTAGGTACAAACTTAACAGATTCAAACAACTTTATACTTTTGATGAAGAATAACTAATAGTGATTAACAATGGCAAACCATTCAAATACCTGAGAGCATGATTCTTAACTAACAAAAGACCAACTTTGGTACAAAAAGAAATAATGACAGAAGTAATAATTAATCTAAAAAAGTTATGATTTGTTAATATAACAGAAAAATAAGCAATTTATATTATAAATAATGTTATTATTTTACAACTTCTTTATCGACTATATTCTTTATTTCTTACCTCAACCCAAGCAAATACTCTTAACAAATTTGTATTCAATTAGTTAAACATAAGGCAAAACTAGCTTAAGAAATTTCTAACTTCTTTTTATATAATCCAGACATTTATGCATTAACAAATATAGCTCAAATACAACTCTTAGCACTAGTTACAACATTTCAAAAAAATCCAAATTATTCAGATTTTAACTTTTTCTTTTTGAAACTACATTTACAACAACTACAAAATGCTGTATTTAATACTTTTATTCTAGTACAACCTTTAATTTTTTCAATAATTTAAACAAATATACAAACTGGTCAAATAGTACTTGCACTATATACATTGGACATGCAAACTTCAAGAGATATTAATGATTGGCCTTACCTAAAAAAATTTACAAACATTTCTTTAATTCAAATACTAATGCAATATCCAAAAGCCTCTTACCTCAAAGGAAAACTAAATGGACACAACATTTATTGTATTAAGCAATTTCTAAATACTACTAACACAGAGTTATCAACATGGAACCACTTTCATCATAATATCAAAAAAATATCAAGAGACCAGCGCCTATGTTGGTTTCATATAATTCAAGACTTAATAACTACATCTACAAATCCATTCTCAACATACTCACAATGCAATTTACATATTTTGGCAAATTGGACTTCTACCAAAAAAGGCTAGATAATTACAAACAACTTAACTTTTGGAAGAATCTATAATCTATTTAATAAGAAGCTTAAAACTCGACACTATATACTATTATTAGATAATATACTAGTGGCCTATAAAGGATACAAATTGAACAATACATCTTATTATAGCAAATACTGCTATTTTAATACAACAAAACCTATCTATAACCTTTAAGTAAACTGCAAAAAAAAGAATTCATATTAATCTAGAAAACTTTAAAAAAGCCTTAACACTAACTCTACTGATAAGACCAAGAACTCATAATCAAACAGTGCACCTAACATTAGCCTGTCCTCTATGCTTTTTTATAAACCCACCAATGATACTCTGAAATAACCTCATTAAGGCCAACTTTAATACAAAAATTACAACTATTTATATAATAAGCAGATGACAAAACATTAAAAATATCTCTCGAATAGTAGCAAAGTACTACTTTCAACACTTTTACTTAAGTTTTGAATGCTTTAACAACTTCTGCCCATCCCATTTGAATATATTAATAACTACATTAAATTTTATACTTATGTTACTAAGTTCTGACACTTCGATAAATATATATACTAATAACTACTCTTTAGTTAATCTTGTCAACTTTACAAATTCAATTCAATTATATAATTATCCAATACTAAACAAACAACAATATACTTTTCTCCTCTTAACTCTAAAAGCCTTAACATATGATCATATACTTACAATGATCTTTGACAAAGACCTTTAAATCTAAGAAATCCCAAACACAATTTTTCTATTAGACTCTGTACTGCAAAAGTTTTTATATAATCGATTTGTTTTTCAAAGCTCCTAGAAAATCCTTGTACTTATTTGGTAAAAACTACTCTGAAACAAGTATATCAAATCACAAACCATTTAACATAGTTTAATTAACAATGAATCTCATTATGGCATACTCTCCAGAATAATATTAGTTGGTTATTAATTTTACAATATATATTATATAGTAAAAAACCTCTAGCTCTAGTAATTAATTCAATCTCATCAGCAATTAAAACAAACTAATATTTGAAGAACTACCTACTCATCTTCTTTTTCACTGAAAAAATGCTACAAAACATCCTAATTATTTCTGTGCAAGATGTCACAGTATATCAGAAACTATTATACATTTTTTAACATGCATTAGAAACAATTTAGATCTCAAAACACTAATAAAATAAACATTAATTGAAACTGCAAACAAGCTAGAATTACACTGTAACAATACAAGAAGATTTATTCAAGCCTTCACTTATAATCATATTAACAAACAAATACTACTAGAAATAATAATAAATAATACTTTAGCACCATTTGAAAACAACAAGCACAAACATAAACATGCATCTCTTATTCACCATAATATTATTTCAGCAATATACAAAAAAATCTGGCTTACATCAAGAGCAATACAACATGAATCTGCTATTCCAATCCCACCTCTGATACTATTATTAACTTTAACTAAAACTACACCAGTTTCATGTTCTACTTTAAATAAAAAGATACAACTCTATGTTATGCATAGACAATCTTCTCTTTATCAGCTTATTAAAGACTAGAGGTTTATCAACTATTCTAGTAAAGAATAGGTCAAGAGTAAAGTAGCTCTTATCTTCATCTTCCTTAGTATAGTTTTTTCATCATGTATCTTATATATATGTATAATTAACTAATTAATAAAAAAGATAGAGGATAGACCTTTCTTTAAAAAAAAAAAAAAAAAAAAAAAATAAAAGTTATTATAGTAATTATTTAATTAAGAGTATAGTAATTTAGTAAAATAGTCAAATTGTCAATTTCCAAATGGCAAATCTAGAACTCAAATCTTATAGATAATAAATTTTAAAAATTATATCTGTGTTATAATAATTAACTCTATCAATTAGTTGGATTAGTATATTTGTAACCTTTAGTTGCACTATCTTTAATAAGAGCTTAAAGCATTTATGCAAACTGTAATATTATATACATATAGAAAAATATTAATAATTAGTGTTATATAAGGCTTTGGTACAAACCTATGATAAGATTATCAGGTACAAAAAGTAAAAAAAACTGTGAAGTCAGAAGCCTACTTAGAAATTCCAAGTAAGAAGATAGCACAAACTTTTAATAATACTGTTAGACTGATGAAAGCTTATAAAACATCTTCAGTAAGAATAGACAGATAACCTGAATAATAAGATATATAGAGAAGCATATAACTAACCAGGCTATCAGAATTATTAAAGAAAAAGTATACTAAAGATATATTATACTGGACTATCTGAATTGGAAGTCTGATAAGTTTCATTAGTTCTTAGCTGTAGCTAGTAGAAGATGATAAAGAAAACATCAAAAAGATAAATATTAAAGTTTGGATAAATCTTATAAGAATATAGCAGTTTAATAATTAGCCCTAATTGCAAGCAATGATTTAGACCAAGGTAATACTAGGTTAGCTATAAGTATAAAATACAGAAGGCTTTAATGAGTTTAATACAAAGTTAAATATAATTTAGTAACTATAGCATATCTTCACTAGTTTATTAAAGTTGTTAGTAAAGCATAATAAATACAGAATCAGAGTGTTTAAATAGAATATTTACAGATAGGTCTTAGGTATAGCAATTAGTATAGAACCTTTGGTTGGATTACTTAAATTAGACAATAACTAAAGTTGTATAAGTAGCTAGTGATATACTCTTTCTATAATTGTTTCTATGTCTGTTATATTAACAAATGCTAGTTAATACATATTATTAATAAAATTCTAGATTATATATACTTATCTTAATATTAAAAAAAAAAGTAATTATTTAATAAAATATTTATATTTATTTTTTTTTATATTATAAATATATTTAAAATATATAATAATTATTTAGTTTCTAATAACTTAATAGTTTTAAAAAATATTTTTATTATATTTTTGTAATATATTTATTTTTTTTTTTTTGTTAAAATGATCTTTTTGGTCTTTTGACTTTTTATTAACAACTTTTTTGGTAATGTGATTCAATGTATTACTACTGTTATCCTATATCTACTTCTTTTAAGATAATAGATAACTAGAGCGACCTTAGACAGTGAACACTTTTTGTAACCTCACTTGTTACTGTATTATAACTAAGTCAGAAGGCGTTTTATTTTAG
>CAJVQA010012176.1:0-10267 GCA_910591915.1 Cetraspora pellucida
GGACTTATTTTTGGAAAAGGCTAAAGACATCGAAAGGAATTCACTGCACAACAAGAAGAAGCAGCTCCAAAAGAAGTACATTTATTAAATGCATAATAGATAAACTTCCGACCTTAGAAGAACTCAACAGAAGAAAGCCAGATATATACATGACAACAGAATGCCAAGTGTGCCAAGATAAAGTAAATGAGATGCAAGCATACTTGGCAGTATGCAAAGGGCAAAGAAACCTCTGAAAGAGAATCCAAAAAGTAACCATTACAACAGCATGGAAGAAGCTAAAAGAAGAAAAAAAGATTCAGATTCCCCCACATGTGTTATATACAGCATTCTTTGGAAAAACAGAGGCAGAGAAAGTTAAAATAAGAGAAACACTAATAAAAGGCCTAATCTCAAAAAGAACACAAGACAAACTAGCAGAACTATTAAACACAAGATCAAGACAGCAGTTTGCAAGTACAGTAGCAACAACAGCCTGGGATACATTCTATAAACAAGTATGGAGAATACATTGTGAAAAAATTATTGAATGGAAGAAAAAGATTGGAATAACAGGTAGAATTAAAAGGAAAAAAGGTGGAAAGATAAAGGAATCAAGAAAACAAGAAATGGCAAATCAGAAAAAAAGATAAGAGAAAAAAAGAAAAAATAAGAGAAAAAGGAAAGCAAGTTGAGAAAAAAGTAATGAAAACAATTTTGGGGCTTGTTATGGAAGGGAGAAGACCCTTCCATTATGGATTTTAAGTAGTCAGATGAGCAGCTTACTTCTGTTTGAAGTAATGCGACAGGTTGCACTTAGGTATCATTAAGGTGGCTAGGTAATGCTAGACTTAGATATTAGAGATATTTATGTAGTTGCAAATGTAATTCCAAAAATCTAATAAAATACTAGTGTGACTGCTTATAATATAAAAAAAAAAAGAGTTTGCTAACATTATATTATCTTTTAGTGCTAAATTTCTATTAGTCAATTTATTCAAACTTCTTAGTATAGATTTTTTTATATGTCCTATAATAATATAATCTAGTATTTTAATATACTTTTGCTTCTTTAGTTTTTAAAATTAAATTCTTCTAAGAGTTTTATACTTTTTGCTAAATTTGTAAGCAGCATTAGGCTTGTTTTGAGCTTGTTAATTCTTGTATTAGAGACTTTTTTATATTTATCAAATAGATTCTAAACTGTTGTTTAGTTTGTAAGTAAACTAATGCAACTATTAAATATTTGCAATGCTGCACATTTGAAAGACTAATTACTAATTTTAATTTTTGTTATTTTGTTATTTATTAAGTTTAGTAATAGCTTAAATGCAAAAACATAAAGCAAAAGTAAAAGAAAGCCTTCTTGTTTAACTTTTCTTTCTATTCTGAAGAGGCTTAAGATGCTTTCTAAGTTCAAAATGAGTTTTTTGACAAACAAATAGATTTTTTACCAGATTTTAAACTTTTTATTAAAGCTTATATTTTATAGTACTATGTATTTATAAAAATCTATAACTTATTCTGTTAAAAGCTTTTGCTAATTTACAAAAAGCATCTAATGTTTCTTAAGCTTATTATTTTGGTTTTTTAAAGTTATAAAAATGTTTTGCTAATTTTATAATTAATCTTTTTATAATAAAGCCTAGTTAGTATTTGGGCATTATTGTTTTACAAATCCTTTTTAGCCTAATTGCAATAATTTTTATAAAAATTTTTATATTACAATTTTTTACTAAAAATATAGATCTAGTAGTAGAGATATGGTAACCTAGTGAAGTGGTCAGATTGTCAACCTTTTAAGTGTTAGGTTGAATGTTCAAATCTTATAAATGACAAAAATTTGAATAATCATCTATGTAATATTTGTATTACAGTAACTGTAACTTACAATTTGGTTAGAATATCTGTAATAATAATTGCATTAGCATTACTAGCAGATCATAGGGCATTTGTATAACTAGTTATACAAAAAAATGCAAACTAACAAATTGGATAGTACCAATACTAAATAAGTTCTTGTAACTATATAAATTCATTGAAATTAAATAACAAGAAAGCTATTTGAGAAGACTTAAGTAATATGATAGCTAAATCTTTAATAGTGCTACTATAAAGACTAAACTAAGTAAACAGATACCAAGATCATAGTACCTAGTCATAGTATTTAGACAGGCAAGAAGCTTTATGTTGGAAGTCATAGAGATACCACCAACTAGACCACTAAAATAAATTATAAGAAAAGGATATTGGACTGATCTAATATACTAATAGACTAGTTATAGTTCTATATAGCCTATCTGAATTAAGAGTCTGATGAAAAGACAAATGAAAAAGCAGAGGTATACTAAAGTACTTGGGTTATGTTGTGAGGTAGATGCTGAGGTTTGTATAAACTTTACAAGAATATAGTAGTTAAATAATATAACTCAGATCACAAGTATTAATTTTGCTATAGTGATATCTAGATCAGTTATAAAAATAGATACAGAAGGCTCTAAGAGGTTTATCTCAAGAATAAAATAGTTCTAAGATTAAGATAATGATCTGAGCATCTGGATATAATCCAATAATGTTAACACAGATTGCAAGTTCAAAGAATTTAAAGTAGAACATCTAAACAGAAGTGTTAGATACAACAATTAGTAAGAAACCTTTGAGTGAACTTTTTAAATAAGTAATATAGAAAACTTATATGTGTAGCCAATTGTATTTTCTCTTATAGCAGTTTATTGAATTGCATTATCAAAAAAAGTCATTAATAAAAGTCAAAAGACCAAAGAGGTCACCTTAAAAAATATATATATATATATAAGTCTTCAATTATTTATATTATACAACTTTTTTAATTTCTTTAATATTGCTATAATTAAATTTTTATACTATAATAAAGGCATTATTTTTGTGTTTAAAAAATTAGTTCTAATGCTGATGTAACATGCTTTTTTTTAAGTTTATAAAACTTATAAGTAAGACTGATTAGTTCTAAAGATTTATTGTTTAGTAGCATTTTAATAATAGTTAAAATTTTTTTTTAAAAAATGTGTTAAGCTAACTTGTTGTTTATATGATCTAAAAACTATAGAAGCTCTTTGGTAATTTTCTTGCTATCTTATTATTAATATTTTTCTTGCTATAAATTTCAGTATATTGCTTCTTAATATAATTAGATATTTCTTTGTAATTATACTATCTTTAAGTTGAAGGTATCTGTATTTCTATTGTTGCTAAATGTAAGCTTCTGTTTTTAAAACATAAATAGAAGTTTTTAGTAGATTTTTTCCTAATTTTATTCAGTTTGCTTTTGATTAACATTCCCATCTGTTTGCCAACTTCTCTAGTTCTGTTTGAATTTGTAAGTTTAGTATAACTAGTATTAAAAAAAAATGTATTTAATTAGAAAATTTTACTAATATTTCTTTTACTTAACTAATTTTCTTGTTTAGTTTTTCTATTTTGTCTTCTGAAATCTTGAGTTTTTTGAAAGTTTTTATAATTAATTTGATATAAATTTTATATATATTCTAATTTGTTACAAAAACAATGTCTTTAATTTCTTCTAATATATTTTTTTTAGCAAACTGTTTTTAAAAAAGTTTGGGTTAAACTTTCAAATAGTAAAATGTTTAAATTTCTATTTTAAGCTTAAAGTACATTTGATTAAAAGATAATTTGAGTTTCCAAATTTTATTTTTGTTTTTGACTTAAATAGTTATAATTTTTATTTATAAATATATAGTCTAACTAAGTAGCAATTATTTGGTCATTGTATATTTTTGGATAAAAAGTAAAGAAAGCTTTTTTAGAAAGAAAAAAGCCAAGTCAATATAGTCCTTCATAATTTCTTTTAGCAAATATCTTGAAGAATCATTTTGAGCAATTGCTTGACTTTTTTTGTTTATTTTTAAGTTTATGTTTGTGTTTAGATCTTTTGTTATAATGTTGATTATATTTTATTTTTTGTTTATATATTTATTAAAGAATATAGTTCTGTCTAAAGTATTTAGTAATGCATATATGTTGATTATACAAAAAAAAATTTTTAAAAATAAAACAAATAGAAACTATTTTGTCTTCTTGTAGTCTTTTGGTAATCTGAAACTTTATTTTTTGTTTTTTGCTAATAAATTTTATTTTTTAATCTTAAGCTATTATGCTAATACTTTATTAAGATTTTTGAAACTATATACATTTATAATTATATAAAATTTTTTAATATTTAAGTCTAGTATCACTTAGCCACTCTATTAGTACCTAAATGCAACCTGTTACACTATTTCAGTTAGAGATAAACTGCTTGTCTAACTACTTAAAGCTATATTAGAAGAGTTTTTCCTCTTTTATAACAAGCATATCAATTGTTTTCCAAGCTTTCTTCTTTATTTAGGTCATTTTTTTCACCTTTTTTTCCTTTTCTTCTTTCTTTGTTAACTTATTTTTTTTTGTTCTTTTTTCTGATCTTCTTTTAATTTGAGCATCTTTTTTTTTTTTTTTTTTTTTTTTTTTTTATATATATTTAAAGACTGATGTTAATGGCAGCTAATGTCTTTATTGTGCTTTTAGTTAATACATTAAATATTACTTATACAGGATGAGCATACAACTAACCATACATATAACTTTTAGTTACCTATTTAAGTAGTCCATCCAAGGATTTTACACTAGCTGCTATATCTATAATCTATTAGGAAACTATCTAATTAAATACTCTGATTCCTATATTGCACTTAGGCAATTAGCATACCAGTTCCTGTACATCTAAGTGCCATCTAACCCAACATTTAGCCTCCTTTCTGTATATCTATCAAGCTGTTATACAATTATTTTTAATACATAACATCTGACTATAAGGCTCCAGAAGCCTTTCTGTTAACTATCTACTTACTCTATAGAACATTAACAAGGCTTGCCTTTGCAGAGTTTATCCAGACCACAGCACTTACTTCACAGCATATCTCTAGTACTTTTAGTATATCCTGCTTTTTCTCCAAACTCCTAATCCAGATAGCCTAATAGAACTATGACCAGTCCATTAGTATATCAGGTTGGCCTAATATCCTTTTCCTCTAGACCTTCTGATTGGACTTTTGGTGGCCTGGTTGGTGGTACCCTCTACTCAAAGGTTTTTGCTCATCCAGGTACATCACATTGGTATCTGTTTCCTAAGTCTAGCCTTTATAGTAGTACTGTCAAAGATCTGTGTTACCTCTCTATTTGGGTCTTCTCAAGTGAGCTTCTTGTTTTCTAATTTCTACAAATTTACATAGTTACAAGAACTTATTTTGAGTTTGTACCACCTGATGCCAGTTTGCATTTCTCTGTGTAACCAGTTATACAGATGCCCCATGACCTGCCAGTCATGCTGATGTGACCATAATTACAGGTATCTTAACCCAATCATTAGAAACAGTTGTATAATATGAATATTATATAGGTCATTATTCAAATTTTCACCATTCATGGGTTTTGAACTCACAACCTTCACTTGAAGGGTTGACAACTTATTCACTTCACTAAGTCGCCACACCCTTTGAGCATCTTTTTTATTTTATTTATTATGTTACTCTTCTTTTTCTATTCTTGTACTTTTTTATATCGAACTCTTTATACTTAGTTATAAAATGTATTTCATACTGTTCTTGTTACCATGTCTATGCATTTTTGTGTTGCTTGTCTATTTAGAATCTGACTGATCCTTTTTTCAACCTTATTCATAATTAGTTCTTTTATCAGTACTCTTTTGTTTTTCCAAATATTGCTCATATAGCACTTGAGGTAAAATTCTAATTTTTTATTTTCTTTAAAGCTATTTTATGCTATTTTTGTTTCTTATCTTTTGGATTCTCTTCTACAAACTTTTTTGTTTACTGCAGCTTGCCAAATGTGTTTGAGTTTTCTTTTTACTTTTTTGATATACTTGGCAATCTGTTATTGTATATATTTTTAGTCTTCTTCTGTTTAATTCTTCTAGTGTTAGTAGACTATCTATTATGAATTTGATTACTGTTGCTCTTTTTGTGCTGAGTTTTCTTGACATGCAGTGTATGTTTTTTGTTTTATTTATTTTATTTCAAATGCTTAACCAATTGTATTAAGTGTTCTCTGTTTCTGGTTTTAGCATTTGAATTAGATTTGTTTTTCTTCAACTGGCTCTGATTCTAACATATATAACTATTTTGCAAAGAAGTCTTATTAGTATATTAACTTTCTAGTTAGTACTTTATTCTGTTATACTTGATCTTCTCTGTAGATATTGTTATTCTACATGTTGCCTCTTTCTTTGTAAGTACATCTGCTTTGTTATTTCACTTATTATTATTGTGACTCTTAACTTTAACAAGGTCTATTTTATTATTCTTACTTTTGACTAAATCTACAATATTCATTATTCATATTGCATTTTTCTTTTTTAAGACTTTGTTATCTTATAACTTTTAAATTGCTTTATTAATATTTCTTAGTGCTATTAGACTATCTGTATGTACTTTTATATTCTTCTCTTCTCATACAGTTAAAATTGTTAACCATATTGCTGCTAATTTTGCTGTTGTTGCTAAAGGTCAACCTTCAAGTTTTAATGCTATTTCTTTCTTTGGCAAGTTTTCTTTATTGCTAATTTGTGTCTAACTAATGCCCATCTTTTCTATACTATTTTTTTTTTTCTTTATATAATGTTTTATTTGTATAAAAGATATATTTGTCTTTGTTATTTTTTGTTTTTTTTTTTGATATTAAAATAACCTCTTAGGTCTTTTGACTTTATTTAACCATAGTAAATATAGTTCAATGAACCACTACAGGAAGAGTGTACAATTGGTTACATGTATAACTTTTCTATATTACTTGTTAAGAAGTCTGCTCAAAGATTTCTTATCAATTGTCATACCTAACACTTCTGCTTAGGTATTCTATTTTAAACCTTCTGAACTTGCAAATCTGTTAACTTCACTGGATCATATCTGATGTCCAGATCATCATCTTAACTTTAGAACTATTTTATTCTTGAGGTAAACCCTCTAGAGCCTTTTGTACTCATTTTTACAGCTAATCTAGATATTGCTATAGCAGAACTAACATTTGCTATTAGGACTGACCATTAAACTGCTATGCCCTTGTAGAGTTCACTTAGATCTCAGCATCTACTTCACAACATAACCCTAGAACTTTAGTATACCTCTGCCTTTTCATCTGCCTTTTTACCAAATTTCCAATTCAGATAGCCTATATAGAACTATGACCAGTCTATTAATATATCAGATCAGCCTGATATTCTTTTTTTCTGGTTTATTTTAGCAGCCTGGTTGGTAGTATCTTCAAGACTTCCAACTCAGAGGTTCTTGCCCATCTAGCTACTATAACTGGGTATTATGACCTTGGTATCTGTTTCTTTAAGCTAGTCTTTACAGTAAAACTGTCAAAGATCCAGCTATCTCTCTACTCAGATATTTCCAAATAGACTTTTTGTTACCCAATTTTAATGAATTTACATAGCCACAAAGACTTATCTAGTGTTTGCACTACCCAATTGTTAGTTTGCATTTCTTTGTATAACTACAAACCTTGTCCCAAAGGACAATATTACATGACTTGTTACACAAATGCCCCATGACCTGCCAGTCATGCTAGTGCAACTGCTATTATAGATATTCTAATCTGATCATTAGTAACAATTGCTATAATACAAATATTACATAGGTGATTTTCCAAATTTTTGCTATAGATAGAATTTGAACACCCAACCTACCACTTGGAGAGTTAACAATCTGATTACTTCACTAGGTTGCCACATCCTGTTTTTGTTTTTTATTTTGTTTTTTATTAGAACTTCTATTAAGAAGCTGTAATTTTATTATCTAATTTTTGTTTTTTAATTAATTTTATCTTTAGTTCTTTTATTTGTTTTAGCTCAATTAGTTTTTTTTTTTCTCTTTTCTATTTCTTTATTGTTCTATTTTTTAATATTTGTTCTAACATTGTATTAATTTTGTTACTACCTTTTTTACTAATGTTTTTGTAACTGCTTTTATACTATTTTTTCATTTTATCCACCTTTCATAGCTGTCTATTATTTGTTCTGTTCTGTTTTCACACCCTTTGCATTTACTTATTTTAGTGTATGTCTTCTCTTTTACTTTTCACAAATACCAATGTTCAGCTAAAATCTTTTTCTTTTTCTTTCTTAATATTTTGCTAAGTTGTTAGTTATGCTTTAGTCTGTGTATGTCAACTCTTTCTTTCTTTTGTCTTCAGATATCTTTGTTTAGTTAATTATTAGCACCTAAGTGTTGTAGCTACTAATCTTGTATTGGTCATATATTTCTCTGCTTGTCTATGTTATTAATATTTTTTTTCTATTTTGCTAAACTATTTGGCTTTTTTCTCTTTACATAATAGCTTTTAAAAACTTTTGAGCTGTCTCCATGTGATTAGGCTTTCTTCTTTTATGTCAATGAGTTAGTTCAAATATAGCAAACCCTATCCATTTATTGTGTTACTATTTGCTGTTCAAGATTTGGTTTTGACTAAGTCTCTTATTCTTATTCTCTGACTGTATACTTTTCACAAATAGTTTTTTGCTTTGATATTTATTTTCATTTCTTTTGACTTGACTATTGTTTGATAAACTAGATTGTGCTTTCAATACTTTATTTTTTCTGACCTTCTTTTGAACTCCTAAATATCTTTTATTAAGTCTGCTTTCTGGCACCCTTAAGCAATTCTGATTCTTGTTAGATCATCTAGAGTATTTTTCTTATTAAGTCTTATAAATAAACTGCTTATTTGCTTTGTTGCTATCTTTTGACTTAATGATTTATAGTTTCCTAAATCTTTGTAATCAATTGTGCAGTGTTTGTAATTTGCATCATATTGCATTTATGTTTAGCTAAACATATTATTGGTTGGTGGATTTTGTTAATTATCTTTTCTAACATCTTTGTTAACTGCAAAAAATATTTTAATTTTGAAATTATTACTATATTATTTATATATGTAATTTGGCTCATTGTTATTTTTTTATATCTAAGGTTTTTGACTGTTTAACTAACTATTTTTTTTGCTTTTTTGCAGACTAGTGACTCTCTTATTCTGCTGTTTAGCCAAATTTCTAATGATCTTGCAATTTTGTTTTTTGGTTTATTTGTTATTCTATTTTGTCCAAATATAATTTCTCTATCTTTCTTTTTCTGTCTAAAGTTCATTACTATGAGCTTTGACTTTGCTCCATTTATTTTAATATCATTCACAATTGCTGCTTGTTTATATTTTGTGATACAATTAATGTTTGTGTTGTTTAATGTCTTTTGTTCTATTATATAGTCTAATAATTTGGTTTTTTGAATTCTTTTTAATAGTAGATCATAAAAAAGCTGCAGATTAGTAAAAAAATTACTTTTTTTTGGTCTATACTATCTTTTGTTATTATTTTTTCTGTTAAACTATATGCTGTAATCACTTTAAGTTGTTATTTATAAAAGAGGTTAATAATGTATTTTATTGTTTTTTGTAGTATTTTGATTCTTTTAAAAGCCCACTTTAAGCTTTTTAATAGAACTAAATCAAATGCCTTCTTTATATCTTGCAAAAGTATCTATGTTTTTTTATTTTTCTCTTATGTTTCTTTTATTATCATATTTAGTATATGTATTGGTTGCTCTGTTGAGTTATCAGACAAACCTGCATAGTTTGGCTCTTTGAGTATTTCTTTCTTTATTAATATCATGCCAATTTTCTTGTTACCATCTTTGTAACTAATTTTCTAAAGGTCTCAATTAGTGCTATTGGTCTAATATTATTCAGATTATATTCTTAGTTTATATTTTTTGGAATTGAATAGACTTGTGCTATTTTCTACTTCTTTAGAATTTCTCCTGTTTTTAGAACTTAGTTTGCAAAAGCTCTAAAAATCTTTTGTAATTTCTTTTCTGCTTATTTTATTAAAGTGTAGCTTATGACTAAAATTCCTAAGGCTGTATTGGCTTTGAGTTTTCTTAATGTATCTTTTCACTTTTTTTCTTCTATCTTTTCTTTTAACTTTTCATACTAGGATTTATTGATCTATTCTTTTGGATTGTATACTTCTTTCTATTCTTCAGACATCTCTTTTAGCTTGGTTCTTTGTTTTTTTAATTGATTTCCAAAATGTTTTGTTAAACCATTTAGAACAGCTTTAGGTTTTGTTGTTAGACTAACTTTTTCTTTATTTTGAGTTATTTTTTTTTTAGTATTAAGATGACCTCTTTGGTCTTTTGACTTTTATTAATCACTTATCGGTATTGTGGTTTAATGA
>CAJVQA010012177.1:0-10267 GCA_910591915.1 Cetraspora pellucida
GTAACACTCTATTGTAGGGCGGTGGTCGGATGAGCCCCCCAGGTCCCCTTTTTTCTTTAGAAATTAGGCAACTGGTGTGGCAGATCGCTTGTAAGTGCTTATAGAAGTAACTGCGGGATGTCGACTCAGCACATTAAGTCTAAAATGTTTATGTATATAAACAGAAATCTTAATAAAGAGCATCGGCAAGACTGCCAAAATGAAAAAAAAAAAAAAAAAAAAGTAGATCAGAGCTAAAAAAATACAAAAATGCAGACAAATTTGCTTGTATTAGCTTACAATTTAAGAGATAAGATTTGTTTAAAAGACTAATTATTATTTTTTCTTGGTCTGTTTTAAACATTTTACATCTCTTATCTATATTTTCTTATATTTGTTTTTTTTGTACTTGTTTTTATTTTTTTTTTTTCTTGTAACAGCTTTTGCTATCTCTTTATATCTTCTATCTAGACACTTGATTATTGCCTTTATAATTTTAGTAGCCTTGCATCTATTTTCTGTTTAGTGTTTTTACTTGTTTATTTATCTTACTTTTTTTCTCTTCTGTTACTCTTTGGCTCTTTTTTGTCTTTATATATTTGATTAATTTTTGAAATTCTATTATATCTTTTTCTTATTATTATTCTTTTTGACTAGTTCTTCTGTTTGCTATTGTATTATATATTTTTTTGAATATATGTTTATTTGCTGCTATAATATTTGTTTTTTCTATTTTATTACATATACAATTTATTTTACTTATATATTTTTTTTTATCTTGCTTTTATTTTTGAATTTATTATTATTATTTTTTTTTAGACATTAAGGTAAGTAATTGCAACTCAGAAGTTTATTGATAATTAGTTAGCATATAACTATTGTATGCAACAACTATAGAGACAATTATAAAAAGAGTGTACAACTAGCTAATTATACAACTTTAGTTATTGTTTATTTTAAATAGTTTGCCTAAAGGTTCTATACTAATTGTCATACCTAGAACTTATCTGTGAGTTCTCTATTTAAATATTTTAATTTTCATATCTACTTCTATTCTATCAACTACAATGTTAATCTGCAAATATACCATAAGCACTAAGTTATATTTAACTTTATACTAAGTCTACTAGAGCCTTCTGTATCTTATACTTATAGCTAACCTAGTACTGCTCTGGCCTAGACTATTACTTATAGTTAGAGCTAATTATTAAACTGCTATATCCTTGTAAAGTTTACTAGAACCTCAATACTTTTCTTTTCTAACTTTCACTCTCTACTTCTAAACTTACAAGATCTACAAAACTTTACAAACTACCAATTCAGATGATCTAGTATAGTATTCTATGATCTTTTTCTTTTGGCAGTTCTCAGTAGCCTGATTGATATATGCTTCTCTACATATGTTGTCATCTAATCCATCCTAGTAATTCTAGTAATTTTTTTTTAAGGCCTTCTAATAGTTCAGTAATATTATCAAAAGTCTATGTTACCTTTTTATTCAGAATTTTCAAGTGGTTTTCATGCTTTGGTTTCTTAGTGTTATATGCCTAGTGGTCTTATTATAGGTTTGTACTAGAGTCTTATGCAATATTGGTTATTAACATTTCTCTATATACATGTAACATTACACTTTACATAGATGTCCTAAGCTCTTATTTAAGATAGTATTCCTAAAATTACAGATTATCTCTTTTATCCAACTGATTAACAAAATGCAGTTATCATAATACAGATATAATATTCAAATTTTACTATTCATAAGATTTGAACACTAGACCTGCTACTTAGAGGTTAACAATCTGTCTACTTCACTAGATTATCACACCCTATTAAATTTTTTTAGAGAATTTATATATAAGAGCCCAAAATCGAAAATAATTATAAATGAGGGTCTAAAATAAAAATATTTATATATAAAGGCCTGAATATTTAAAATTATTACAAATAAGGGCCCAAGATAATTTTACATAATATGAATTAGTAATTCAAGCCTGTCATGGCTCAAGCTTGAACTTGTGCCAATCATAATTTAAACTTGTAATTTATACTCATGACTTAAATTTACTTCTAGAACATATAAGAAATATGTTATCACAATATATTAACAAATGCAAATTAGTAATCAACATATGAGTATAAAATATAAGGTACTTATCTTTTAGTAAATTATTTGTTATTTGGTTCAATTTTCAAAAATTCACCATCTTTTGATTTTATAAAATCTTTTGCAGTATTTATTTTCGATCATGTCAAGCAAAATACAAATCAGGATGACATTTACTAATATAGAAAGTGTTTGTTCAGCTTTGGATGATTATTCTATTGAATTTTCCTCACCTTATCAGTTCAGAACTAACAAACTTAACAAGTTACTTGTTGTTTGTCCTATGAACATAACCAGTATATGTTCTTTTATTATTTTAGCAAATAAATGTAAAGATGGTTACATTCATATTGTAAATCTAGTCCATCATAACACAACTTGCCCAACCTCTACAGAGATGTTTAAAGCATGTAGATCATTTCTTGAAAAGTTTACTATGCCATTGGTTCAAGATATAGCAGTGCTTCACTCTCATAATATTGTAAACCGTGTACATTCTAAAGTGGAGGCTAAAGCATCATACATGGCAGCTTGGAGAAGTTTAGCTGCAAACAAAAGATGTAGAGCAGCAGAAATAGATAAAAGCTATCAGCATATTAAACTACTACTAAATAATTTGCTTATAGTAAACACTGAGAGTATTATAGCATTTGAAATTAATGCTAAAAACCAATTCACTCATGCATTTTTATATTTATGGCCATAGATTAAAGCTGTTAAATATTGTAGACTTGTGTTTACTCTTGATGCTTGCCATTCGAAGTCAAGTTATAGAGGTGTATACTTTAGTGCAAGCATAGTTAATAGTGAAAACAAATTAGTTCCTGTAGCTTTTGCTATATGTTTGATTAAAAATTCTAATAATTGGACATAGTTTTGTGAGCATTTATATAAAGCTCTTCTAGTAATAAACTCAAATGAAACTGTAATTATTACTGATTGTAAAAAAGTATATATTTTTTTCTTTTAAAATATAATATTATAATCTTTTTAAATCGTATTAAAAAAAAAAAATCATGTAGGGTATCTTGAATGCTATACACTCTATACTTCCAAATGCTTTTCATGTGCATTGCATATAGCATATTGAGAAGAACATTAACACTAAATTCAGAACAAAACTTGAAGGTAAAATCTGGGCTGCAGCAAAGACATTGTATGTAAAAGATTTTAATAATATTATGGAAGAAATCTTTATTATGAATGTAGAGGCTGCAACCTATCTTAATGAAATATCTTATGCAATATGAACTCTTAGTAAATGCCCTCAAAACAGATATGGTCACCTTATTTCTAATATATCTGAATCACTTAATTCATAGTTGCATGATAAATGTCTTGTAGAGCTATTTGAGGCAATTATTTTATTTATACACAAAGTTAATTCACTTTTTTATGATTGTTGCACAGCATATTCTTTTGTGCAAATAATATTACTACTAATGACTGCACAGAAACTTCAGTTAACTATTAATAGATGTCATAATCGAGTAGTACATCAAATTAATGAATCACTTTTTGAGGTAAAAAGTAATAATGGTAATTTTTATGTTGTGGATCTTATTTCATTAACCTGTACCTGTCAAGAATTTTAACAATATCGATTTTTTTGTGTTTATGCATATGCTGCCATTCTTAAGAAGAGTCAACAATCATCAGAGTTTACTCATATCATATACCATACTTTTACTTTACAAAATGTCTATAAAGAATCAGCTCATCTTATCAATGCTGAAGCTTGTTTTTCTAATGATGAAACTTTGCCACCAGCCACTATAAAACAAGCAGAATAGCTATGAAAAACTCAGTTATGTAGCCATTGAGAAACAGCATCAGAAGATCAGAATATCTGTGAAAAATATGATGAAAAAGGCCATAATGTGCGCACTTGTAATCGAAAACATTGATACAAAGTAAATTAGCTTAAATATCCAGTTGGAACAATAATAATGCTTAAATTAGAAAAAGTTTATATTCATATGCTGCTAATTATACTAAAATGCTTTATCAACTCAATATTGATCTTCTTTTTTTAAGTAAATTGTTATAACTATTATTTTATTTATTTCCTAATTAAATAAAAAAAATGCTAATAAACAAAATCAGTATCATATATTATTCTTTTGCACAATATCACTTTTGTATACTGTACTTGTATGAAATAATTCTCTAAGATATTAATTAATTTGCTGAAGTTTTCTTAAAAATAAAATTATAGTACACATTTGACTAAATTAATTATAAGCTCTATTTAAACTGCATATTTCAAAATAACACCTCAGGATGTAATTTGCACAAATACAGTATTAACCTAAATGTGGTTGAGATGAGTGATTATAGCAATATTATGATGCAATGATCTTGTAATTCAATTTGGCTCTTATTTGTAATAATTTTAAATATTTGAGCCTTTATATATAAATATTTTTATTTTAGGTCCTCATTTATAATTATTTTCAATTTTGGGCCCTTATATGTAAATTCTCTAATTTTTTTTTATTTCTAATCATTTTTGCAACTCTTGCACATAGTTTTTTCAATCTTTTAATTTTGCTTAATTATATAAATATAATATTCTTAATTGTCTTTTTCTTTTAACTTCTGTTTTGCTATTTTTTCTTATTATATATTTAATTTATATTTTTGCTATTATTACTTTATGTTTGCTTTTTGTAATTTCTTCAATTTCTTCAATATTTGCTTTTTGTAATTCCAAAGCCAGTTCTTCATATACCTATATATAATCAATTCTTATTGCTATTTCTTTACTTGATTATATATATTTTTGGTTTATTAAATGCATATTTCTAAATGTATTTATGAAGTCTTGTTTTTTTATCTAATTAAAAATCAGTAATCTTTTAAAACTTGTTGTTTGTAGATGTTGCCTGTTTAGTATATTATTTGTTGTATAATTAAAACCATCTATAATCATTACTTATATTTGCTTTTTTATTTAGCAACTATTTTTATAATCTTTTGCTAAATGGATCTTCTTATTATTTTGTTATTTAGTAGTATATAGACTCTTATCACCACTAGTTTCAATTGTTTGAAAAATAGCATAATTTTTTATGTATTTACTTATTCTTTTGATTGCATCTACATGTTTTTTTTATTTTTCTTCTACTAAAATTTTTATATCTAAATCTTTTCTTTTGTCTTCTGTTACATTTGTCTAATATTCTATATATTTTTTATTTGCAGCATATATTAAAAATTTCTTTTCTCTTTTTATAAAATTAGTTTCTATAATTTCTACTATTGTAATTTCTTTTTTTTTTGCCTAACTAAGCAGATTTTTAAATTTCTAGTCTTTGATCTTTAATTTATTAATATTGTAATATGCTATTTTAATTTCTTTTTTTCTTTTTTCTATTTTTTTTTAATTGTTCTTATCTTATTTTTATATTCTTAGCTTTTTTTTTTTCTTTTCGCTCTTTTTTTTTCTTAAACTAGAAGATATTTCTTTTTCTTTTTTTTCAAAAAATCTTCTTTTATTTTGTAAAAAATCTTCAATCTTCTTGTCTATATTCTTGAATTTAACTAAAACACCTTTAGGTGCAATTAGTTAGGCCTTTTTTTGTACCTAGCTGTATTCTTTCTATTTTGTCTAACTATCCAAAATTTGGCATAAAACATCTTCTACTAATAATATTCTTACTTGATCTTATATGTTTGACTTTTTTTTCTTTTTTTTTATGAATTTTTTCTCTTCTTCTATATTAATATTTTTGTCTTCTAACTTTTCTTTTATATTTTATAACTAATAATTACTTTCTATTTCTATATATCTTCTACTTGATATTTTATATCTTGTGCTTCTGACTTTTGACACTTATTGTCTTTTATTATCTGTTTTTAATCTTTTTTGTTTTCTATTTTTTAATTTTTTACTTTTTTAAGTTTTTCTTTTTTTAGGATTTTTTTAACTTACTTAATAGTTGTTATACTATATTAGTATTGTTTAAGCTATCTTTGCTTTTTAAGCATTTGTAAATATAATTTTTGCAAACTTTTTTTACTTTCTATTTTTATTAACTGATATATATACTGCCTTCACTCTTTTATTTCTTAGATATTGTAATAGTAACACTTTTGATACTTTTTTTAAGAATATTTAATAATTTTGCTATATGATAATCTTGTTTTTCTCTTTGTATATAGTTTTTATTTTCTTCTATTACTCTTATTAATTTGTTATTACTAAGTGGTAATATTTATAAGCTGTTTTTTTCTTTTTAAAAATTTGTTTTTATTACTGCTAAAGCCTTATATTGCAATCTTTTAATTTATATTATTTATAAATTCTTTATACTTCAAAACTCTTTCCTGTTCACCTCTAATCGAGAAAGGAAAATAAAAACAACAATTATAAAGTCACTAAACACTAAACAAAACCTAACAAAAAAGTTTATCTCAAGGGCCAGAGCCCTTGTACCTAAGAAAAGAAAACTCCCTCTAAGAGTTGAATCTTTATTGACAAAAAAAACTTCTAAAATACAAAAACTTGACATCGAAAAAGAAGAAGACAACAACCTTTTAGCAGAAAAGTCTGACAACATTTTTTCTGAGTGTGTTTCTGCAACACAAGAAGAAACAGAAGTAGCTAGTAAAAAACTAGTACCAGTAGTAGTAATCCAAAATAAAGAAAACTGATTGGAGAATATTATTCAAAGAAACAACAACTTTCAAGCTTTAAAAAACACGTTAAATCATAAGAACAAAACAAGTGATAAAAATGTAAACAATGATAAAATCAGTCACATGCCAACTACTGAAGAAGAAACAAGTCATACTACAGAGGAACAGCACAAACACAGACCTACTTTAAGCTATGCATCAGCTGCCAAACAGGGCACAAACATGTCAGCAAAATTAAAAAGGGGAAAATCAACCTTTGTAGCTTTTTCTTCTAGAAACCAGATTAAATCAAAAAACAACAATATACTAATTATTGAAATTCCAGATCTTTATAACTCTCTCAATGAAATTATGGCCTCTTTATATGAAGGTCTGGAAGAAAATATTGTTACAGCCAAACAACACTTTAAAAAAGGATTAAGATCTCATTTAGAAATTGTTTTTCCAAACCAAGATCGACTATCTTATTATGCTACTAATGATATTAAAATTTTTAATGAAACATATTATGGCATCCTAACAGATGCTCGTAAATCCTTCTTACCAATTAAAGTAAGAAACATACCATTAGGAACCAAAAAATGCATTTCTAGCCTAGTGAAAGAAGCCTTTGAAAATTTTAGGAAAATTGTCTCAATTAAACCTTTACTTATTGAAGGCACTCCTTATATGACAGATCAATGGATCATCATCTTCGATAATACTGAAGACTCAAAATTAGAACAAAGAATTCCTTGTTTCACATATATAGATGATAACAGAATGACTACTGAGTGAAAGGAGGCACCAAAAGTCTGTTATTTTTGTGACCAAACAGGGCACATTAAAAAAGACTGTGCACAATTTCAAGAAGTGAAAAATCTAAGACTACACTATCAAGAATTCAAAAGAAAAAGTGTACAAAACAGAATACCTATTAAAAACCCAACAGAGGATAACCCATATATAGAAGAAGTTGAAAACCTTTTAACTTAAGAAGAAACCCAAAACATGAACATGAATGAAACCTGCTTACAAGAACAAGCAACAGAAGAAATTACATCAGATTATGAAATAGATGGCAAAACAGATACTGTTTGCACAGAAATTTCCATCGAAAATAACCTTAACACAACACAAGAACCAGCAATTAACAACACAAATTTGAAAAAGGCACAACCAAATATGCAAGAAAAAGTAGACAACCCTACTTTTACATTAGTTGTGCACAAAAAAAGGAAACATAAGGACTCAAAGCCTTACAAAGTAGTCAACAAAGAAAATTACTAGGATGATTCAAAACAAAGAGTCAGTGGAAGCTTTAAAACTAAATAATTTATTTTTAATGAGCTATCACTCAATCAAAATTGCTATGTTAAATGTTAAAGGCTTAAACAATTTAGACAAACAGACTAAAACATTAATACTTTTAAAATCTTATAGATTAGATATTATTTTTTTACAAGAAACAAATACTTTTAATGCTGCCACCCAACAATTTTTAAAAGACCAATGGCCTTTTGACTTAATCTGAATAGGCAGAACAGCAATATTAGCAGAAAACAAAATTATAAAATTCAACAATACCAAGATATTACAAGAAGACAGAATAATCTCAACATGCTTCATATTTAAGAAATTCTTCTTTCATGTGATAAATGTTTATGCATCACCAAACATCTTAAACAGAATGAAATTCTTCAACAACTGGAATATAGACAAAAAAGAAAACATGATCAATATTATCACAGAGGATCTAAACACAAACTTGAACCCAGACATCAATAGAATGAGTCAGGCAACCTCTCAAAATAACCCTTCAAGGACACTACTTAACGAAATCACAAAAGAATTTATTGACTCAGCTTTATTTTCTAAATGAAACCCCTTCTACACATTCCATCAAAATACATATAACAACCAATTAATAGCTACTCGGCTAGACTACATCTTTATAGATGAAAACTACAGTCATCTCAAATCAGAAACTAAAACAAGATTTAGAAACTCTGATCACCTCCTAGTTGAATGCATTCTAAGTCTAGAACAAAAACCTAAACACTCAACACTATAGAGATTCAACCCAAATTCTTTTAAAAATGATACTCTAAAAAAAGAAATCTTGGATGAAATCAAAGATGCTACCTCTGCAACAAGCTAGAACATGCATAAAATTTATATTAAATCGATCATAAAGGCTTTTAAAAAACCAAAAGCTTCAGAAGACAAAATAGAAAGACTCAACAAGAAAATTAACCAATTAAAAGAAACTATAGCCAAATCTCCCAGCCAGACACACCTTTTTGTCATACTAGAAAACCTTAATTTACAGATCCAATCAGAATTGACTGAACTGGCACAAAGATAGCAACATCGATCAAAAACAAACTGGATAGAACTAGAAGAAAAATCAACTAAATACTTCTATTCACGTTTTAAAAGTCGAAGCTCATGTTCAGCTCTTACAAAAATACAAATTCCCTCAGCTCAGGAACAAACTAATGAAAAAGAAGTACTTAATTATATCAAAAAACAATACTCTACAATATATAGCAAAGAAGAAATCGACAATAAAATAGCTGAACAAATCACCAAAAATCTTTCACAGGTTTCTACACAAATGAACAAAAAACTAACAGACCCTATCTCCAAAGAAGTAATTCTAACAACTATCCAAAAACTACCAAACAACAAGTTCCCAAGACTGGATGGTCTTATATACGAATTCTATAAACTTACAGAAGAACACATTATATCTATTTTAAAACAAATCTTTAACCAAGTATTAACCTCAGGAATAATGCCCTCCTCATGGTGCAAAAATCTAGTTATACTAATACCAAAGAAGTCAAAGAAACTACACAACATAAACAACTGGAGACCCATCTCACTGGTCAATTGCGATGCCAAAATTTTTATGAAAATTATTGCCAACAGACTAAATATGATTTGTAAAGCAATTGTACCTCAACATCAGCAGGGCTTTATCATGAACAGATTAATCACAGACTCTGCATTAGACATTCTTACAATTTTAAAAAACCAAAAAGATGATACAAAAGAGCACTGAATGCTATTTGTAGATTAACAAAAAGCTTTCGACAGAATAAGTCATAAGTTTCTTCAACTGGTACTAGAAAATATGGGCTTCAACAAAGAATTTAAAGATCTAATAAAGAATCTATTTTCTTGACAAAAAGCCCACATCTTAGATTTAGGATATATTTCAAACTCCTTTAAAGTAGAAAGAGGAGTTAAACAAGAAGACCTGCTCTCACCTCTTCTATATGTGTTTGCATTTGAACCATTGCTAAACATGATAGACAAAAATATAACAGGAATCAAAGTTAACAACCAATCTTTCAAGTGTGCTGCATATGCAGATGATCTAACAATAGGCATTAGCTCTTACACTGATTGGACAACAATACTAGGCCTATTCGATAATTATGAAAAAGCTTCTAATGCAAAAATCAACAAGCTTAAAACTAATTTAATGCCACTTACAAACACAGCAAGAGAAAAAACTCTTCCAGAAGAAACTCAATTTAAAAAACTAGA
>CAJVQA010012178.1:0-10266 GCA_910591915.1 Cetraspora pellucida
ATTATCTTCTCTATTTGGTATTGCATATGCCTTACTTGCTTCATTGAAGAAGATTTTATTATGCACACTGTTCATAGTCTCATATGCTCTTCTTGTAAAAATTGCATTTAGGCTTCCTCTATATTCTTCTGGCAGATTTTTGTTCATATTGCACAGCTGTTTCTATATACTTCTATATCATGTGTTGTATCTATACTAAACTGGTTTGATGTACATGTTTGTTTGTTTACTTTACCAATTCTATTGTGACTTCTTGTATAACCTGAAGGATCTATGATACAAGGTATTGGCAGTTTCCCACTTTTTCAACAGAATTTATTACTTTTCATCAAAATTCTCTATATGCTGTTTTCTGCTATTGCTCTAGTTCTTCTTCTGTATTTTTCTATTAAACTATATGCAACTTTTGCTGTTCTGTCTTTCTTGTTAGTACCTCAGGTTTTGTTTTCTAGTCTAGCTGTTAAGTTTTTCTGCATTTTCTTTCCTAGAATTTTTGGTTGAGGGATCTATAGGGAAGAGTTGTCGGTCAATCTATTATTTATTTTTAGTTTTTTTTTTTTTTATTAAAATCTAATATTATTGTTATGCTATCTATATAAATCTTAATCTTTTTTTTTTTTTAGTATTATTAAAAGTATAAGCTAAATAGTTAACAATTTTAATTTAATTAATAAAAGCCAGTTTTAGATATCTATAACATCTTTGTTAATTACTTTTTCTTTTTTGTATTTACTTGTATTTAGCTGTTTCTATATGATTATTATCTGCTATAATTCTTGCTATTAACTTCTTTTTTTTTTTGGTATTAAGGTAATTTTTTTTGGTTCTAATTTTTATTAATACTTATATTAGCCATATCTACGTATAGACATATTTATATTAAATTATCAAATGAGTGTACAACTGGCTAAACATATAACTTTTCTATATTATTTATTTAAGAAGTCCACTTGAAGATTTCTTACCAGTTGCTATATCTAACACACCTGCTTAGATGTTCTATTTAAACCTTTTGATCTGATCCTAGTATTAACTTTACCAGATCATAGACTCAGATCTTTTTACTATTGACCTTTAGAACTATAATCCTTAAACTATTTTTATTCTCAAAGTAAACTTATTAGAACAAGCTGTATTCTCTTTTACTGCTAACCTAATTTGATGCTATAGCTAAGACCAACATTTGCAGTCAGAGTTATTCATTAAACTACTATTATTCTTATAAAGTTTATCTAAACTTTGGTATCCATCTTTCTGATATCTTTTTTATTATCTTCTACTAGCTGCAACTTAAAATTAACAGACTTTTCAGATTTCTAATTCAGATAGCCTGATATAATATATTTATATATCTTTTCCTTTTAGTGATTTTGGTAGCCTAGTTGATACATATGCTTCTCTCATATATCTGTTATTTGGTTTATTTAACAATTTCTATAAAGGTATTTCATAGGCTTCTATTAGTCAAACAGTACTATCAAAAGTTTGTGCTATCTCTTTATTTAGAATTTTTAAGTAGGTTTTTGTTTTTAGTTTCTTAATCTTTTATGCCCAGTGGTCTTATTATAGATTTGCACCAAAGCCTTATACAATACTAGCTTTTTGCATTTTTTTATGTACATGTAATATTATATTTTGCATAAATACCTCAAGCTTCCAATATTAGATAGAGTTCAACTTAGTAATCTAAGATTACAAATGCTTAAAACCTAACTAATTGGCAAGAGACAGTTATCATAACAGGTATAATTTTCAAAATTTGTTATTTGTAGAAATTGAACATTAAATCTGCTACTTAGAAGTTGACAACCTATTCAATTCACTAGGTCATTACATTTCTACTTCAACTTTTTAAAATAACTATCTATATAAAAAATAAATTTTTTATTTAATTTTATTTGATTTTTTTGGTTCTTAAAAATAAAAAATTCTTTTAAGTTTTTACTTAGTTATTGCTTTTTAATTAATTCTATATCTAAGTTATTTACTTTGTTTAGTTTTGTTTTCTTTATACAAACTATATATTATTTTTTAGTCTAATTCAAATAATAGTTTCTTTTTTTTTGATAAATCTTAATAAAAATTTTTGAATTTTTTTTTGATACTTTATTTTTTGTAGCTTTTTTGCTCTTTAATATAATTAAAACTACATTCTTTATATTTTATAAAAATTTGGCTTATTTTGTTTTTCTTAGATTTATATTTTAATGCTTTGTAAGTATTTTTTTTTAAATATATATATAACTATTTTTTTATAAATTATTAGTTTTTTTTTTTAATAATTTTACTATTTATTCTTTTTTTCTATTATTTCTTAAGCAACTATTAAGATATATTTGCAATGCTTTTTTATTTTATTTAATAAAGTATACTTTGACTTTAGTTTTTTGTTTATTATTTTTGTTCTTTAATATAGTTTTATTAATTTTTTTAAACTATCTGGTCAGTTTATTTTTGCTTAATTTTTTTCTTAGTAGTTTAAATTGTTGATATAAAATTATTTTGTTGTTTGTTTTATTAATAAGAAAAATCTATTTGATGCCTAGAGCAAATTTGCCTATATATATATATTAATTGTAATACTATATATATTGGTTATAACATTGCATATTTAATTAAATAAATATATAATTTTATATTATATACTGGTTGGCTTATATAAAATCTATATACTATTATATGTTAATTTTCTTTTATATAATTATTTATAGGGTGTGGTGACCTAATGAAGTGGTCAGGTTGTTAACCTTCCAAATGGTAGGTTGGGTGTTCAAATTTTATCGATGGCAAAAATTTGGATAATCACCTATGTAATATTTATATTATGGCAACTGTTACTAATGATTGGATTAGGATATTTGTAATGACAGTCACACTAGCATAACTGGTAGGTCATGGAGCATTTGTGTAATAGGTCACATGACATTGTCCTTTGGGACAAGGTTGTTGTTATACAAAGATATGCAAACTGGCAATTAGGCAGTGCAAACACTAGATAAGTCCTTGTAGCTGTATAAATCTGTTAAAATTGGATAACAAGAAGTCTATTTGGGAAGACCTGAGTAGAAAGGTAGCCAGATCTTCGATGGCCCTACTGTAAAGGCTAGCCTTATAAAATAGATACCAAGGTCGAAGTAGCTGAATAGGCAAAAACCTTTAGATAGGGGGTACTATCAACCAGGCTGTCAGATCAAGCTAAAGGAAAAGCATATTAGGCTGACCTAATATACCAATAGACTGGTTATAAGTTCTACTTGGCTATTTGGATTAGGAGTTTGGTAAACTGGCAAGAGTATACTAAAGTATTTTGAATATGCTGTGAAGTAGATGCTAGAGTTTGTGTAAACTCTATAAGGGCATAATGGTTTAATAATCAGCTCTGACTACAAGTGTTAGTTCTGTCATAGCGATACCTAGATCAGCTGTAAAAATGAATACAGAAGGCTCTGAAGGGTTTACCTCAAGGATAAATTAGTTCTAAGGTTGAGATGATGATCTGGGCATCTGGGATAATCCAGTGATGTTAACACAGATTACAGGTTCAGAGGGTTTAAAGTGAAACACCTAAGCAGGAATGTTAGGTACAGCAATTGGTAGGAAACCTTTAGGCAAACTCCTTAAATAGGTAATATAGAAAAGTTACACATGTAGCCAATTGTATGCTCTTCTGTAATGGTTCATTAAACTACAATACTAATAAGTGATTAATAAAAGTCAAAAGACCAAAGAGGTCACCTAAAAAAAAAAAAAAAAAATTATTATTTATTAGCAATACATTTAGAACTGCTTAAATACAAAAATTTGAATATATATAATCAATTTTGTTTCTATAGCAGAGACTGTTAATGTTATATATATTAAAATTGATGAGAAGTAATATTTATCACAATTAAATCCAACATAAATAATATAATTTGTAATTGATCACAGACAAGAGAAATTTACTTTTAATTAGATATTGTCTTTGCTATATTTTGTATTTAAAAATTTTTTATTTTAAAAACCATTAGTTTATTATAATGTTGCTATATACTGTATATTTTTTAAGACTTTTAGAAAAGTGTTTATTGGTTTTTGCAGTGCAATTGTAAAATACTTTACCAAAAGTATATATTAACAGTTGAAAGTATATAGTAATTGTAGATTATTTTACTAGAAATAGCTGTTAAATTTTTTTTTATAACATATAATAAGTAAATTGAGTTTATAGAATTACTAACATATAAAAAATCACAACTAATTCTTTATTCTTAAAGATAGCCTTTGTTCATCTATATATCTTTATTCTGTTATAAATAAGATTATAAATATTATTGATGATAATAATAAAATTATACTTAATACAGACTTTTTAAATAAATTTTTGAATAATGAATCTTACAAATCTGATATTAAGACTGTAAAAACTAACTTTAAATATAAAAATAAAAGTACTGCTAAAAGTAATAGCCAGGGTTTAAATAAAAATATTTATTAATAGAACCTTTATAATTACATACTAAAATAATATTTTTTTTATAAACTGTTGTTAATAGGTCAATAAAAGCCTTTGTATATTATACTTGTTTTAGTATTTGAAAATATTATTCTGAAAAATTGAATAAAAAATATGTTAGATAAACATATTTGTACTAACATTCTTTTGTATATAAGCTTATAAAAAACAAAAACTCAGAAAAGCAAAAAAATAAAAATTCTGCTTAAGTTAATTGTTCTTGAAAAATTCATATTTGATATCAAAAAAACTGTTATAATTTAAAAGTTTTTCATTTGATAAAAATTATAAAAATCATACTTTAAATTTAGTAAATCAACAATTTGCATCTTAATATCAATGATTAACTTAGACACTTCTTAAAAATATTAAATTTTATATTCAGAAAAGTTATTTAAAAACAAATGACCAATATTGGCTACTAAAAACTTCATATTCTTATTATACTTTATACAAAAAAGACCTTTATAATACAATACAATAATTTTATAATGAGAATGATCTAAACCTTAATGATGCAACAAAATTACTTAAACTTCTGTTGAATTAAAAGCTTAATGATAACAATTTATATATGAAATATAAGTTTAATTAAAGAACCAATACATTAACAAACTTATTTTAAATGATGTCACATTAACTTGCTCTTTTGAATTATTATTATGATATAATTATTTATGATAATACTGCTAAAACTAATTAGTATAAAAAACTATTATTATTATTTATTTGTATTAATAATAATTATAATTCAAGATTAGTTGCTCAAGCTATACTCAATAATGAAACTAGAGAACCTTATTGTTAGATATTAGAATATATATTAAAAGCTACAAACTATATTGAACCTAATGTCTTTATAACTGATGCTAATCTGGTTATGCTTTCTGTTATTCCTGATATATTTTCTAATACAACTTCACTTTATTGTATCTGGCATTTAGAACAAAACTTAATAAAAAATCTGAAAGAAAAATTAAGCAACAAATTTGATAGCTTTATGAAAGCTTTTTATCAATGCTATAATTCTTTTTTACTTCCAATATTTGAACATCATTTAGCAGTATTAATTCAAAACTATTCTAATACAAGTGATTATCTTATAAAAAATCCAAATTCTTATAAGTTTGCATAAGCTAAAGCATTTATATATAATATATTTAATGCTAGTATTCAGTTTTTACAAAAAGCTGAGACAACTAATTCTATTATTAAAAAACAGTTAAATTATCAAAACATTAGTATTTATAATTTATTTATAAAACTAAAAAAAATACTTGCAACTAAAGTTATTAATAGTACTTTTATAAATTGAAAAATATTACAATGTCTCTTTAAAAGTATTTAAAATATTAGCAGTATTTTTAGGTCTATTAATAATATTATTAAAACTTTTTTAACATTAACAAGTTTAAAAAAACAATAAGATCAAATGAATCTTAGTACACAATATTATGCTACAATTATTTTACATGAAAATCAATATAATTAGCAAGTAAATTACTTTTTTAAAATTTAATAAAAAATTTAAAGTTAGAATTAGTGTTAAGGTTAGAATTAGATTTAGTATTAGAGTTAGGATTAGTGTTAGAATCAGATTTAGTATTAGTTCAGGTTTAGCAGTAAAATCGGATTTACTAAAGTTGGAGTTAAGATTAATATTAGAATTAGGTTTAGTAATAGAATCAAATTTCTTACTAAAGTCTAAATTGGCATTAAAGTTAGTTTGTATATGTATTAATTTGGATTTTTATTTTGGTTTTTAGATTTAGAATATAGATAATAAATGTGTTGATAATATATTTAATTATTCTTAAGCTTTAAGATTGCATATTTTTTAACAATTTAATGATTCAATTATTATGATTTAAAATACAGTTAATATTAATATGCTTACTTTTCTACAGTTTGTATTTTTACTTTCTGATAGCATATTTATTTGTATCTGTATGATGATTATTTCTTATAAGACATTATATTGACATTATTTATAAGTCATAGTTATATGTTTGTTAGCTACATTTTATATAAGTATAATACATTTTCAATAGTTCAAAGATATAATCAACAAGCAATGATTTCAATTTCTCAATTTGATATTAGCAATTATAAAAGTAATATATAATTTAATTATAATGCTTAAACTAAACTAAATATTATTTTATTGTTACATATAGGTATTAAAAATTTAGATCAGAACTTATTTAATTATCAATTCAAAAAAAGTATTATACAAATCAAGCAAAGATCAAACAATGAACATTTTATAATATTGCTTGTAAAACTATAGAAATTACTGTAAATTCTAAAAATTATAGTTTTTTAAAAATACTTAATAACTATATAGATCAATTTATATACAATTTAAATGAATCTTAATTAAATATTTCTATCAATAAGGATTAGATTACAAAAGAAAATAGCAAAGACAACCAAATTCAAAATCTAATTAAAAGACAAAAAAAAGAAAAACCTTTAGAAAGATCTGCAAAAAAATCACATATACAAAGTAATTTAGAAAATAAAAATTTAACTATAGTTTTTCAAAATATTGACAATAATATTTTTAGCATTAGAAAATAGAGATGTAGTGACTTAGTAGTTAAGTTGTCAACCTTTCAAGTAGTAAGTTGGGAGTTCAAAACTTACTAATAGTGAAAATTTGAAAAACCACCTATGTCATAAGGCATCTGTGCAATGTTGAAGTTATATAGAAAAATGCAAACTGGCATCAGGCTGTGCAAACTCAAGATAAGTTCTTGTAGTTGTGTAAATCTGTAAACTGAGAAACCAGAGCCCACTTAAGAAGACCTGAGTAGAAAGGTAGCACAAATCTTTGACAGTACTATTGTAAAGGCTAAACCTAGAAAACAGATACCAATATGAAAGAAATCAGGCAGGCAAGAATCTTGAGTAAGAGATATCACCAACCAGGCTGCCAGAAGTTTTAAACTAGGATAAAAGGACTTTGAAAGGAAGACTCTGGGGTACTAGAAACAGGTCATAGTTTTACTAGACTATCTGGATTGGGAATCTGAAGTTGGAAACAGGAGTATACTATAAGTACTAAGAATATACTATGAAGTTGGTACTAGGGTTTAGATAAACTTTGCAAGAGCAAACCCTATTAACAAAAGACTAAATATGAATAGTTAGTTAGCAGGGGGCCTTTTGGAGCCTTACAGTCAAATAATGTATTCTGAAATATGTAATGGCTTGACAGATATACAGACAGAAAGGTTACAGTTAGATTAGATGGCACTTAGATATACAGAAACTTGTGTGCTATTTGTCAGTATAAGTATAAAGATCAGAGTGTTTAAATAAGTAATTTTCTAGTAGATTGCAGATATGGCAGCTAGTGTAAAATCTGCTATGTGAGCAAACTACTTAAAATAAATAACCAAAAGTTGTATATATGGCTAGTTGTATACTCACCTTGTACAAGTTATATAATTATAATTAAAATAAAATAAAGGCAATAGTTGTCAATAACTACAGCCTTAGCATAAGCAAAAAAAAAAAAAAAGCATTAGAAAATACAAATATAGTCTTTGTAATTTATTTTCCTATACAAAAACATAATATTCAAATAGGCAACTACTGCAAGAACATTATTGGTTTTTTTTTTTTTTTTTTTAAAGTCCTTATCTGGGAAATGCGATGTTTTTATTTAAGTATATTAGGAAACAGGAGCTCCAGAGGCTTTCTTACATTGGAGGTTACAACTAGCCACATATGCATTTTTGGTGCCTAATTTAAGTAGTTCACTTACACATTGCTATATAAGTTTTATACTAGTTGCTATATCTGCAAGCCAACTAGGGGTCTTGCCTATTTAAACCTTTTGCATATGCAATCCTTCTTGTATTATGAGAACATCTCAAGGCTACACCTATTCAAGTTTCTAATACTTATCATTACTTTTTGAACTACTTTATTCTTAATAAGAAACTTATTAAAGCCTTTATGTCCTACACATATAAACCTAGTTTAATGCAACACACTATAGTTACCAGTGATTATTTTTCACTATGCGGACTATATGCAGTACACAGAATCAAAACTTTGCACACACCTCCTTTCGAACAGATGTGCATATACTGCATAGAAAAAATCAACATTTTGTAAATAGTGCACACAGTTGCTTATAGATTTTCTTTATTTGCTACACAGAAAAGTTTCCAAATTGTACAGCATCTGTACAGTAAAGTTTAACTAAAAAATAAACACTGATAGTTACCCAACACTTGCAGTTATAGGGGTTATCTGTTTAACTACTACATTATACTATTTCTATCTTTGTAAAGTTTACTAGAACCTCAGTACCTATCTTTCTGGCATTTTCTTTATTATCTTCTACTAGCCACAACTCAGAACTGTTAGTCTCATTTCAAACTACTAATTCAGATGACCTAGTATGGTATACTTCTGTATTCCTTTCCTCTAGCAAATCTAGCAGTCTGGTGGTTATATGCTTCTCTATATATATTTGACATCCAGTTTTAACCTTTGGTTCCTATGAAGATGTTTCATGAATTTCAACTAGTTTGATAGTACCATCAGAAGTTCATGCTACTTCTTTACTCAGGAATTTTCAAGTAGATTTCTGTCACCTCAGTTCTTTAGTCTTTTATGCCTAATGGTCTTATTATAGGTTTGCACTGAAGTTTTATACAATACCAGTTATATATTTCTTTATATATATATAATGTTACACTTTGTATAGATGCCTGAGCTCTTAATGTTAGTAGGACCCAGCTTGGTATACCTGAGTAATAGCCACATGAGGCCAACTGATTAACAGAAGACAGTTACCATAATGCAGATATAATTTCCAAATTTTATTGTAAGTAAAATTTAAACTTTAGACCTGCCACTTAGAGAATGACAACCCAATCACTATACTAGGATTACTATTCTTACAAGAATTTTATTGTAAATAACAAATAAGATATTAAAAAATAAGAAACTACTATATATATATGAGTTGTTATTTTATATATAATTATTGATAAGAAGTATATTAAGCTTGAAATTTTTATTTTTATTTTAGTCATATAATTTATTTTAAGCATACTTGAATTAATATTAGTTAATAATAATTTATCTTTAATATCTTATATAGTTTATAAAACTATATTATAATATAAGATTATTAATTTTAACATCAAATTTTTTATAAAGTTAAAAATGATATTATATAGTTATTATGCAATTGATTTGTATATAAATACAAATCTTTATTATTGAATATATATTGATATATGATATATATTAAATTGGTTTTTAGTTTGTTAAACTTAAGCCAGAATAAAATAATTTCTAATAAAACTTTAGAATTAGTATAAGCTGGAATTATATTGATATTAGTTGAAAGTTTTTAATTAATTAGTTTGATCTAAATTAAGTTAAGAGTCTAGCATTATTTAAGAGTTTAGCAGCACTATTATAAAAAATTTTATTAACTATATAATCTTATTGAAAAAATTATTTCACAATTAGTTTAGAGTTAGAGTTCTACTTGTAAGTCAATATTTAATTTAAAGAGTTATAATTATAGTAAAATTTTATAAGAAATTTCTTTTGTTAATATATAGTAGTTTTGCATTACACAAAATCTTAAAATCTGATTAGACAGTAAAATTTTTTTATAAGTAATTTAACTGCTATTAATTAAGTTAACTCAATTTATTTTTTTTTTTTTGGTATTAAGGTGAGGCCTTGCTTATATCTTTATTAATAATTTAAAATAGTTATATGTATATATG
>CAJVQA010012179.1:0-10264 GCA_910591915.1 Cetraspora pellucida
CTTAGGATAAGTATTAGACAAACAAGAGCCAATCAAATTAGTTATAATAGATAAGATGAAAGAGTTATACAATCAAGTAATATTATATTGCATCAGTAGATTAGATGTCAAAACTTTAAGGTTTATAAATAATGAGATATTAACAGAAAAACTAAGAACAACAATGCCTTATGTTCTAGATAATAGTGAGCATATAGTCAAAAGTCTAGCAATAATAGATTCTTACAAAAATCATAGCAATGAATTTACTAATTTATGAACAAATACTAAGTTTATTAAAACAAAGAGAGGGTAGAATTCAAATAACACTCTAATTAAAGAATAGGCAACTAAAGCCAAAATGACTTATGAAAACCCAGAAATAATAAACTATATAACAAATATAAATAACAAACAAATACAAGAAGAAACAAACAATATAGAGGATATAGAGAAAAAAAGCAAAGTAAAAAGGCCTCAGGAGATAATTACAAGAAAATAGTAACAATAAGAAGAGCAACAATTAGAAGAAAAAAACTCAAGACTTTATGAATCAGCTAAACTAACTAAAAACAGTATACATATAGAGAAAAAAACCAGTTAGATATAGAAATAACAAACTAAATACTAGTAACAATCCCCTTTGAAACAACTAAGAAAGAAAATATAAATAAAATAAAGTTCAAAGATAAGAAGTTAATAAAAGATCAAGAAATTTCTCTAAAGAATATACTCAAAGATAGTAAAAGAATATATAAAAAGTAGTTCAAAAAGAAATTCAAAAGCAAAAAGAAAAAGAAAGCATTATAGCTTTAGAAAATAAAATCTTAGTAATACTATTGGAGGATAGCATGTAGTCATTAGAAAATAGAGTGTATAATCAAAAAAATTCATTTAAAGTAAACATTTCAGCATATAATCTATCAGGTAATAACAAAATTGAAAAAATAAATTATCTAAAATGAGTGCTAAGAAACAACAAGCATATTAAATCAATTAGAGAAGAATTCAAAAGAAAAAACAACTAGGTAGTAATTAATTTTGATTGTGAATCTAGTAGAAGTGCAGCAATCAAGAAAATTAAAAGAAAAGAAAATAATTACTAGTTATGATTCCAGATAAAGAAGTAAAGAATTCTGCAAAAGTAAATCATAAACAATTCAAAAAGTACAAGAAAGAAGTTAAACAGACAAGTTTAAACAAAATAGAAAAAGAAACTACAAATAAAGAAAAAAAAACTACAAAAGAACAAAAAATTTTGACAATATAGGATTTATTTCCAGATGTTAATAAAAAAGAAATAAGATACATGTGCAGAAGGTTTCAGAATCTATACATAATACAAGTAAAAAAAATACAATATAAAATGTTAGCAGTAATTAAAATAAGTATTAAAAAAAAAAAATGTGCCCTGGTCCTTACCATTAGGAAACAATAAACTTATAAAAATAACTGAAGAAGATGAAGACTATAATCAAAAAGATAGATAGTGCTAATTTATAGCAAAACTATTAGACATTCCTAAAAGAGCTTCAGAGGTCTTACTTTTACAGTATTTAAAAACAAAGAAGCAATGGCCATATATATTCCAACAAGCAGAAATAATAACCAAAAAAAGTTTGCAATAATAATATTTGCAAATTCTAAAAAAATAGATCTAGCTCAAACCAAACAAATATAATATAACAATCATTGAGTAATTTGAAAAAACTATCAGAGAAAAGATCCAAAAAGAAATAAAGTATTAAAAAAATGAAAATGAACAGTGTTGTAGTCAAGAAACAGAAAACAAATAATCTTGAAGTCAAAAAAAACAATATAACAAATAGCAGAAAAAAATAATAATACAAGCAAAAAGCAGTTTTTGGAAAATCAAACAGAGTATTTAACAGATAATATAGTAGAAAAAAGAAGTTTAGAAAAAAGAAAAAACAAATCTAAAGCCCAACCTAAAGAAAGAGCTTTAAATACAGAAAACATCCTAATTAAAATTTTGAATAGACTAAAAAAGTTAGAAAAAGCAAGAGGAACAATAATGGAGGGTCTTACAAATCACTTCTAAAACTTGTCATACTTGAATTAAAGAGATCAGATATAGAGATAATTTTTTTTTTGCAGAATCAGAGGCACAAACAGAAGGAAATATAAACAAAAGCTCTATAAACTAGCAATAGTAGTAAAAAAGCTGAAAAGAAGAGAAAAAATATAATAAAAATGAAGAAAAAACATTCATAAAAAGAATTTATACTAGAAACAGTATAGAATTAAATTTGGTGACATATAACATTAATGGTCTAAAAAGTAATAATTAAAAGATGAAGGCATTATATATGTGGACATTAGACAACAATATTGATATAGTAGAGCTTACAAAAATGAACATTACTGCAAGAGAAGGAAATTTTTTAGCAAAAAACTGCAATAAATATAAAAGTTTTTGGGCAAGTGTAAATTTAAACAAAAAAAAAGGTTTAGGTATAGGGTTTTTAATTAGCAAACAATGAGAAAAACACTTAGGCCAAGTGGATAGAATAAGTGAATACATGATTTTAGCTAATTTTATATTCAAACAAGCAGAAATCTTAGTCATTATGATATATACACCTCTTAACAACAAAGAAGAAAAATTAATTATACAAAAAACACTAGTAGAAAAATATATAAAATGCATAGCAAGAACTCAATTAGTAGTAATGGATGCTCTAAATTATATAGTAGATACAAAACTGAACAAACTACAAAAGTTTAAGCAAAAATCTAAAAAGCAAGATCTGCTAATTAAATGGTTAGCAAGACAGAAGTTTCAAGATACTTATAGAACAATCAATCTAAAGAAAAAAAAATTCATATGGTCAGGCAAAGAACAAAAAACAAAAATTGATTATATATAAATTACAAAAGGGCTTGCTAATAGGCTATTTGATGCAAAAATCCAAAAAATAGATATTTGGACAATTAGTGATCATAGTGCAATTGTAGCAAGAATGAACTTAAATCATCTTATTGCAGTATATAAAAAAGCAGAAATTAAAAAAAATTTATCAAAAAACAGTATTGCTATTTAACAAAGCAATAAAAAAAAATAGTAAAAACTACAAAAATGAACTCAAAACACAACTTAAAAGAAAATTATATTACTAGAACTACAGCAGGTCTTGGTAAAAGGTTTGCCTAATGAGAAAGATATGAGACTAGACAAGTAGTAGGACATTATAAGTAATGTATTATAGGTGGCAGCAAAGAAAACATTGTCTAAAAGATGAGTTCTAAACACAATTACAAACAAGAAGAAGAAAGTAAGAGAATCAAAGCTAGAAAAAACACTTACACAATTAGAAAGATGAATTAGTCTAAATAGAAAAAATATTAAAATAAAGTGGTTAAAAGAAAACATAAAAGAGCTTAATGAGAAAATTGAATATATCAACTAGTAGCATAATGTATATATTGAAAAAGCACAAGAACAATAGTCTAAAAAACTAATATCTGATCTCAAAGGCTGGTAGCAAATTCTTCATGCAAGGCAAGCATGTAAAATCTAAAGACTTAAAAAAAAAGAAATTGAAAAAAAAACATTAAAAAAAGATATGCAAAAATAAATAGAATGCAAGAAAAAATACTAGCAAGTTTTTTAGACAAATTATATTGCAAAATCCAAATCGATAGGCTGCTTAAAGAAGAAGAAAAAAATAATTTAGGACAATTAATTACAAAGCCACTAGAAATATTAAAAAAGATGCAAGAGCATTACTAAAATCAATTCAAATCTAGGCAAGTCAAATATGAAATATTTGAAAGAATTAGAAAGAAATCTACAAGCCAAAGAAAACAATTTAAGCAGACTAATATAGTGAAGTGTATCAGAATATTTCAAAAGAAAAGTAAATAGAAATGCTAGCAGAACTAAAGAAGGACACAGCTTCAGAAATATCAGAAATTACATATACATTGATACAAGCAGCAGGATCCAAAGTTCAAAATCTATTTAGAACATTTGCAGAAATCTGTATTAAAACAAGAAAAGTGCCAGCAAAGTGAGAAGTCTCACAAATATACCCAATACTAAAAAAACAGATTGGCAATACAATTTAAGCAATATAAGACCAATTGCATTACTTGAAACTTTTCACAAATGTATGACAAAAGTCTTGACTAAAAGATTAATGAACATGTTCTGTAAGAAAAGTATCTTGGAAGGCCCAAACTTTGCAAGCCTACTAGAAAACTTAACAGAAGAGCCTGTTTATATTATAAATATAATAATAAAAAATGCAAAAAATAACAGTAAGGAGCTCTGGTTAGTCCTTCAAGACATGTAAAAGACATTTAATTCAGTATTACTCACAATATTAAAACTGATAATAGAAAGAATTAAACTACCAAAAACAACAACTAAGCTAATTTTAAACTTGTTTATAAATAAATAATTAAATATTATCACATATTAGGAGCATACAGAGACATTACAAATCTAGGATGAAATAGAACAAGATGAGGTTCTGTCATCTCTTGTATGAAGAATATTTTATAATTCACTATTAGAGTGAGTACAAAAGGATACTAGTCTAAGATATACAGTATCAGTAAAATTATTGTATAACTAAAATCTTAATCATATAACAGAGATAAAATAGAAACAAGCCACAGTAGCATTCACAAATAATACAACTTAGATAGCAGAAGCAAAAAGCAGATAGAATAAACAATCAAAATCACAGAGGAGTAATATACAAATAAATAAAAAAAAATTCAAATTATTAATTATAAACTCAAAAGAAACTAAGAAAAACAAAAGAATCAAACTTAGCAATAAATGGATATATAAAGAAAATAAATGTAAAATAACAAGATTCCTAGAAATTTGGCTAGACAACAGACTAAAAGAAACAATAATAAAAGCAAAAATAAGAGAATTGGTATAATTAACTGTAGAAGGATTAAGAAAAAAGAAAATGACCATTATGCAAGTAGCATATATAAACAATATATGCATAGTACCAAAGTTTAATTATATGTTGAAAGTAACCAAGCTTTCAAAAAAGATGATAGACAATATACAAAGTTCAATTCTGAGATTAGTAAAAAATAAGTTAGAGATAACAAGGATAGTTGAAACTAGTATAATATTACACAGAAATTTAGATAACTGAAACTTACTATAGAATCAATTACTGATAAAATAAATTATAAGCTTATATAACTGTTTAAACTCATCAGGCCTAAAGGAAATGCTAACCAGAATTCAAATAAGCTAAGAGTTAGTATTTATAGAAGCATTAGAAAATAATTGGCATAAAAATTTACTGAACACATGCAACAAGCTTTGAAAAAACAATTTAGTATATCAAATAATGTTAAAAGCAAAAAACATGCAAATAATATTTAGATATAATAATTTGAAGAACAGTTGCAAGCAAAACAAGCAAAAAATAACAGAAGTGCTTAAAGAAAAGTTTACAGTACAAGCAGTAATAGCTTTAAAAAAATTAAATGTTTTTTATACAGAACAGTTAATCAACAAAACTGGTAACCAAATAATTACATAGCAGCAACTCAAAGTTTTAAAAAAAGGTTTAAGTAAAAAAAAAAGTAGCTAAATAGTAAAATAATTGAAAAAAAATAATTGAGAATATCGAAACAAGAAAAGTAAAGCCAATTTTCAATATACAAACATCAAATATAAATGCCTTGGAGATTAGTTTAACAAAACTATATGAAAATAAAAGAAGAAAAGACTAGGTCATACTAAAATGTCTAAAAGAAAAAAAAGTAAAAATCTTGTAATTGAAAAAACTCTCATAAATGAATATAAAAAGATTTTTACAGAGAATTGAAATGTAAAACAAAAGAAAAGTGACCCAAGGCCAATACTTAAAAAATGTAAAGGTTGCAAGATAAATAAAGAAAAAGAGCTAAATGAATGCAAAAAATGAAATAACAAATCAAAGATGTCAGGAGCCTTAACAAACTTAGTAAAAAAAAAGCTGAAAATTAAAAATTTGAAATCAAGAAAAAAATAATTAATATAAAAGAGAATCATAAATATAAGAAATTAATAACAAAAGAGAGTCAAGTTAAAAAGATAGTATGCCTCATATAAGAAAAAGAGCTAATTCAAAAACAAAATATAAGCAATGAATTAAAAGAAGAACTAAATAGCAAATTATGCAAAAACCAAGTAGAAAACTATACAAATTTGTCTTTTTATACAAGTAGTTCTCTCAAAAGATCTAGTTTAAGAGAAGGAATTAGAGGCAACAAAATAGGTATTAGTTAGATGCAAATAGACAAAAAAGAAAAAGTAAAAATTAATAAAGGCTACTTTGAAGTACAAAATTGGCTATCATCAACCAAGCCAGAACTGTTAGCAATTTGAAGAGTTCTTTTAATTATACCCAGAAATAGTAAAGTCAAAATATATACAGATAGCATAGCAGCAATAGTAGGAACAAATAGTAAACTAAAAATTAAGTTTAATAAACAATAGTTTAGAGAAAAGAACTATGATGTAAAAAGAAGCATAATAGAGATTATAAATCTCAAAGAGTTATAACTAGAATTAGTCAAAGTTAAAGGTCATAATAATGATAGATAAAATAATTTAGCAAATAGTTTAATAAAATTAGATAGTAGCTTAGAAAATAGAAATAGAATAGTTAAAGAAGCATTACAAAATAGAAATATTTCATTATATTGGGAAGATAATGCAGTAAAAGGTTCAACAAGACAATTTCTAAAAGATGTTTTTGATTATAAAATAGGTGCAGAATAAAGATTTTTATCAGTTATAAAGAAGCTAGACCAAATAATAAAACAGAAGAACACAATTGACCACCTTTGTAAAGGAAAATTTAAAATCAAAGTGAAGTAAAATGTACAAGTATGAAAAAGAATAAGCAAATCAGAACACTGATCAAGTGCTTGAGTAAAAAATTACCTTTACTAAAGATACTAGCAGAGTGATGTTCAGATCTTTATACAAGTTCATATTGTATTCTGTGCAATAAAGAAAAAGAAGAAGATCAAGAGTATTTAGCAATATGTAACAATCATAAAAGAGGTTGGCAAAATATAGAAAAAACCTCAACCAACCTGGCATGGTTAGCACTAACAGAAGAATCACGAAAGAACTTAAATAAAGAAAAACTTAAAGAAATCATATAGAGAAGAACTAGAAAGGAAAAAAAGGAAGTAAATATAAAATAATTAAGAGATTAATTCATGAAAAAGCTACAAAAATAATTCAAAAACTGATGCAAACACTGACAGAAGCAAAAGATTTATTGTGAATATTAGTAAACACAGCATAGAATGGTTTTTATGAGAATATATAGAAGAATTGATATGAAGCAGTTGTTGTTTAAAAGAAAGAACTAGGAATAGATCTAAAAAAAAAGAGAAAATACTGAAAACAATCATTTGCAAAAACAAGTACACTAAAAGAGACGAAAGCAGCAAAGTCAAATAAGCAAACTTTAGCCCAAAAAGAAGAAAAGATAAAGAAAAAAAATGAGAATAGTAATAGAATACAAGAGTTATGGCTAGAGTCAGTTAGAAATTTTGTTAATAATAATGTAAGGTCTTTTTTTTATGGCCTCAAAGGCTAGCTTGATATAACTTCTAAATCTGGATAATTTTTTAACCAGTATGACAAACTGCCTCTGAGCACTTTTAAAGTAGCTAAAGGATGTCGAACCAAATTTAAGTATAATTGTATATACTAAATGTATATTAAATACTTAATAAAGATGAATAGCAAAACTGCCAAAGTTAAAAAAAAATAAAAAAAATAAAAATAAAATAAACTCTTACAATTTCTTATATATTCTGTTCTCCTATTCAAAATAAAACAACTGAGCCAAAAAATTAGTTTATTAGAATTATTATAAATTTTTTGAATTGCTTTAGCTATTTGTATTGAAAATTTATCAGTTAATGTGAAACTATGTTGATACCTAGTTGTAACATCTTTGATAACACCTTTATATTTGTAAATCTGATTACCAACTTTATCATGAGGCATAGGTGTAGTATCAAATTAGTATACTCATTTAAAAAATATATATTGTTAAAAGAAGCATATTAAATAATTTAGGTTGAGGCTTATGAATCTAATATAAAGCCTAATGATCTAATCATTTTTTATTTCAGCTAAAGTAAACTTATATTCAGCTTTTTTGCAACATTTTATATTTTTTCAACAGTTTGATAATAGCTCTCAGGTTAGTAATAGAGCTTCTGCAAAGTAAAATCCTAGTCAAGATTGCATACTCTCTAAAAATTAATATAAATAACTAGTTTTTTTTATTTTAACTCTCTTTTATAGATTTAGCAATTTCTCAACTGTCTTCTCACAATTCTTGCTTGAAGCCAGAAAATTAAGATATCTTTTAAATCTGTAAAAAATTATGATAAATAAAAAATAAAGAAATTACAACAAAGTAATTAAGAACTTTACAAGATAGTATCACAATTAGCAGAATTAAATAGAAATTTCAAATAACAACTATATATCTTAGAAAGAATTATTGGTATATGAAAGAAAGAATAAGATTTTTTGAAAAAAAGTTAAATAATACAATTGAAGTTTTTACAGAAAAAAAAGAGGAGTTAAAAAAAGAAATCTTAAAACTAAAAAGAATTATTTACCAACTTGAGAATGAAAATAAAAAGAAAAACAAGAAAATTTCAGATAAGGATAGATTAATATTAGAATTTGATAAGCATAAAACAAAATTAAAAACCAGAATATAAGAAATATCTAAATCAGTTAGAAACACACCTAAAGAACAAAATAATACAAAATTAGTAGATAAAAATAAACAGCTTAAACAAAAAATAAATACAATAAGAACTAATCAAATAAATAGAATTAGCAAAATAAATCAGCAAAAAAAATCATATTACAGACCTACTTTGTTAAAATTTTATTGAGATATAAAGATAGATTAAAACTTATAAATACTAGAAAGGCTTTACAAAATGCAGAAGCACAGAATTTTAATGAAAATGAATCTGACTCTGATAAAAATTCTTTAGATATTTATAATTTTGATCAAAATTTAGATATAAGTATAATAGCTAAATTGGCTAATGTTATAGACTGATTTCTAGATAATACAACAATATGTAGAACTATTTTAAGAAATCAAATTAAAAAATCAACAAGGGCAATTTGCTAAAAATATACTAACTTACAACAAGATCTAGTAAACAAATAATAGAACTATGATATGTACATGCAGAAGCATAATCAAGTAGTACAAAATCATAATCAGTTACAAACCAATGCTCAGAAACAAGTAAACAGAATGATAAATAATATAGCAAGAAAGCAAATCTGTATTGGTAAATTGCTATATGAAAATTTTGTTTTTTAGTTATTGTATCATTGAAATATCCTCTACCTATAATGATATAGAGCCAATAAAGATTTGCTAGAATATAATCAAGATAGGTTATATAAATGATATAAGAAGTGGAAAAATAAGACTCATGCAGAGCATCAAAATATTTTAATTTTAAATCAATAAATTTTTGTACTACAGAATAACTTACCTAATCAAATAAATATAGTTAAGGCTAGATGTTTACTAGTATTAAAATTAATGGCTTTTATTTTTACAAAATTTTAACTCTACATAGGTCAAGAACTATTTGATGAATACTTAAATAAGGTTATTTAGTCATAGGCATATTTTAAAGGGCATATAACAGTTTTTGAAAATGCAAATATTGAAGATTTTAATGATGCAGTTAAGTGTAATATTTTAAAATTTATAATGAACAAAAATACACTTCAGTACTAGCAAATAATAGTCTTGTAATAGGAAATTCAATTATAAATACTCCAGATATATTACAAGATTAGTTAAGAGCAAAATATCAATAAAAGACAGTTGGAAATTAGCAATTAACTATACAAAAATTGATTTAAGAAAATATCAATCTTATGATATTTCAGATACTTATAAAGCTAGAGTTTAGTTACTATTATTAGGAGTGGCAAACAACAACATGCAAGTTATAGGATTTTTTAAAAACTACTTAACAGATAATTTTTATACTTGAATAAGAATAGCTAATTTAGCAGATATTAATGCATTTTTTACTAAGCTAAAAAATATCTAACAAAACTAAAGATCAAAACTCTCCCTAACGATCACTTGTACCGAATTTTACACCAACAAAAACAGAAAACTTATTGAAGAAAGTAGAAGAGGCTACTATATAAATAATGGTTTTTATAAAGGTCAAAGTGGTTCTTCTGCACCGGACTCCTTTA
>CAJVQA010012180.1:0-10264 GCA_910591915.1 Cetraspora pellucida
ACCTAGGTCAGCTGTAAAAATAGGTACAGAAGGCTCTGGGGGGTTTACCTTGAGGATAAATTAGTCCTAAGGTTGAGAACGATGATCTAATATATCTGAGATAATCAGTGATGTTAATACAGATTACAGGTTCAGAGGGTTTAAAGTGGAACATCCAAGCAGGGGTGTTAGGTATGGCAATTGGTAAGGAACCTTCAGATAGACTCCTTAAATAGGTAATATAGAAAAGTTATATGTGTAGCCAATTGTACACTCTCCTGTAATGGTTCATTGAACTACAATACCGACAAGTAATTAATAAAAGTCAAAAGACCAAAGAGGTCACTTTAAAAAAAAAAAAAAAAAAAAAAAAAGAAATTTAAACAATTATTATAGTTAAAAGCCTTTTTAATTTTTATACTATAATATAAAAGTCTGATTTGATAAATAATATATTTAAATACTACATTTCAATAAAATATAACTCTCTCTACTGATCACTCATACAAAAATTATAAAAAAGCAATTTCGAAGTTTGCCAAAAAATGACATTCTAAACTAACTTCACAGGTCTAAAAAAAAATAGAGCTAGTAAAGAAAATATAACAAGGTCAAGAAAAAAAAACTTGAAAAACTTGCTAAGAAGATAGAACAGAAAACATTTTAGTCGATATTAGAAAAAACAAAATTTAAAGAATTTGCTGTAACCTGAAAGCATAGATCTGTAGATTACTGCAATACATAAACAGAAAAACAAAACAAACATGTAGATTAGTTAACATACAAATAAGCCTAATTTGGATAGTGATAAACATAAGTATAGAAGATTCTAAAACAACAAATAGCAAATAGGAATCACTAATACTTAGACCAAATGAGTAATACATCAAACTGAAAGAAAAGTCTAATATCAATCTACATTAAGAGAGCATATTGGGCAGCAAACAGTATACACAACAAGGTGTTCTTTAACCAAGCAAGCAAAATATATGCAACACCAAACAGAAAAGATGAAATTGTTGCTATGTTAATAGAACAAGACCTAATAGAAGTTGCTTTGCTATGTATAACTAAAAAAATAATCAAGAAAGCAGAAGAAGAGCAACCAGAAAAGAAGATTAACATCAACAAGCAAAACAAAAATGCTACAATAGAAGAACCAGCAATAGTGCAGACATAGGACAAAGAAAAAGAAATACAGCAACAGTCAAATGAAGCAAACAGAAGTCAAGAAAAATCACATAAAATAATGCAAGAAAAGAAGACAGAAAACAAAGAAGCAACTAAAAAGAAAATACAAAATAATATTAAAAGCTTACAAAAGAAAGTAAGTATAGAGGTAAGTTTAATAAACAAAGACCAAGTAGAAGGAAATTCACTTGCTCAAGAAAGAAATACAAAAAAACAAGAAGAGAAGCAAAAACAAGAAGGCATTAAAAAGAAAATCAAAAGAGAAATCGATATATTTGGAGAACTCTTAGAAGAAAGCATGTGAGCTCTGAACAAAAGAAACTTCAACCAAAATAACAGTTTACTCACTAATATACTAGCATATAATGTATCTAGTAAAACAAAAGAAGATCATATAAAATTCATTAGGTGGTCTTTAAGAAACAACATACATGTTAAAGACATTAGAGAAATCTTCAAAAAGAGAAACTTATAGATAGAGGTAGACTTCGACTGTGAATATGGCAGAAGTAAAGCAATACAAAGAATCAGCAAAAAGAAAAGTGATTAGTACAAAATGATACCAGAAGAGAAAGAAGAAGATAGTAGAAGAAAACAAACACAATATAATAGAGGATGCCAGAGGAAGAAAAACAATGAAGCAAGAACCAAAAAAAAAAAACTTGAGTAAAAAGTGAACAAAACTGAGACAAAAGAAAACCAATGCAGTATAAATAGAGAATTAGAGAACACAAACTATATAACAATCTGGAACCTACCAATAAACATAAACAAGAAGAAAGTAGAATACATCTGCAGAAGATTTAGGAAAGCCTACGTAGTAAGAATTAAAAGGTTAAGATATAAGGCCTTAGTAATAGTACAAATAAAAGAAATGCATAAAGACATACTATAGGCTATACCAATAAACAATAACAGATTAGTATAAGTAACCAAAGAAATAAAGAACCATGAAGCAAGAGAAAGACAAAGAAGATATTCAGCAAAGTTAACAGAATTATTAGGAAGCACTTCAGAAGTCCTACTATTATAGAGTTTGAAAAACAAAAGGGTTAAATTAGTCTACATATCTTCAAATAGAAATGAAAATTAAAAAAGAACTGCAACAGTCATGTTTGCAACAGAAGAAGATATGAAAACAGCCCAATCAAAACCATTTATGTTTAACAACTTTAGACTTTATTGGATAAAAGAAGAAATAGAAAAAACAAGATGAAGAGGAAGCCTTAAACAAGAAAGAGAAAGAAGCTAAGAAAGGTTTTGTCAAGCCTTCGACACAAAAAAAAATATTAACAGAGAAGAAGAACAAGAACATAGGCAAAGCATGAACAGAAAGAGAAGAAAACAAAATCAAAGAGTAGAAGATTAAACAACAACAAGCAGGAGCTATATACAAGATCAAGTTACAAAAATATGACAAGATATGTAAATCCATTTTAAAAAAAAGACAGACCTCATAAAAGAAGAATAGCTGAAACCAAGTTTCAAGTACAAGAAGAAATCTCATATACAAATAACATTCTAAGACAAATTGTCGAAAGACTTGAGAAATTAGAGAACATAAAAGATATGACAGAGGGAATCTTGGCCAACTACTTCTAAGGATGCCCTAGTTGAACCAATGAGTATAGACCAGGTGATTGAAGAGTTCTTGCATAAAGAAAGAAGGAATTTTAAAAGAAGCAAAATAGAAACATCTTCTGATCACAAAAAGAAATAAAGAAAAAAGGAAAAGAAAAGGAAGTAGACATAGAAACACAACATAAATATCTGAAAGAAAAATGAAAACAAGGAAGAAAAGAAATCAAAATTGCATGTCACAACATTAATGAACTTAAAACCAAAGGTTGAAAGTTAGAAAACCTTATAGGAGGCAATTAAAGAAAAACTTATAATAGTAGAAATAACAGAAACAAACATTACAAAAAAGAAAGAAAAGTTCTTATTGTATAATTGCAGTACACAGTATAAGAGCTACTGAACCAGTGCAGCAACAGACAAGAAAAAAGAGTTAGGCATAAGAATACTAATAGACAAAAGATAGAAAAAGCATATAAAAGCAGTCAAAAGAACTAGTAAGTACATGCTAGAGGTGGGATTGTATTTTAAACAATTAGAACTAGTAGTATTAGAAGTATACATTCTACCAAACAACAAATCAATCAGTAAGAAAATTTAGCAAAGAATTGTAGAAGTATTAACAAACAAAAAAAGAAGTACAGAAATAATTATATTAGGTAACTTCAAACATACAGTAGATAATATACTAGATAGACAGAACCCACAAACAACAAATTACAAAAGACTACCAATATTTAGCTGGCTCAAAAGACAAAACTTTGTAGACTTATTTAGAAATATACATTCAGCAAAAGAAGCATACACATGGTTAAACCAGGAGGCAGCAACAAGAATAGATTATATCTAGTTATTAGAAACATTGGCATTAGGCCTACAGAAAGTGAACATAGAAGAAGCAGAAGGCCTAACAGATAGCAATCACAAAATAATAACAACAGAGGTATAGATAGAGCATATAATTGCAAACTGCAATAAGGCAGAAGCTAAATATAAAAACCAAACAAGAACAATATACCTATATGATGAGACAAAACAAGAAGACTGAAATGAGTATGCAAAAGAGCTAAAAGTCAGCTAGAATAAAAAAAAATACTAAGCCAATTAGAAAATAATGAAGCTAAAACAGACCATAATGCAGATAAACTTAATTAAATATAAAATGCAATAGAAGAGGCTATAATAGAAGCAGCAAACAAACAAATTCAGAAGAAGAAGATATTTAACACAAAAGTGAACAGAAGACAAGATCAGAAAAAGGCAAAACAATGCAAACAGATTATTGAACTTCAACAAATAATTAAGAAAGCAAAAAGTATGAAGAATCAAGATGTAAAAGAGAAAGAAGGAATCAAAATGAATAATAAACTAAAGAATATAGGAAAAGAATTAGGAGTAACATTACTAAAACTAAACAGGCAATGGTCAGAGGCCTGGATAAACAATATTAAAGGTTGGCAAAAAATAATTAGAGAGGCATGAAGAGAAGAATGGAAACAAGCATGAAGGAAACAAATAGAAAAAACATAAACAGAAGATGTGAAATAATCAAAACTAATTAAGAACAAATAATCTGCAGTCTACTAAACAGACTATACAAGAAGATTGTTTTAGACAGATTTATAACACAAGATAAGGAGAAAGTGGACTTAGTATCAGAGTCAAATGCAGTTCTATGTGGCTTGACAGTACATTACAAAAACCAATTTAGGAAAAGAAATACCAAACTAGAAGAAATGACAAAAGAATAGAAAGAAATATATAAACTAAAAGAGTGAATTGATGAGCCTGATATAAGAAATTAGATGAAAAAATAGAAGAAAAAAATAGAAAGACATACTCAAAGAGCTCAAAGTGAATACAGTCTCAAGAATATCAGGCATAAGCTACATATTAATAAAATGAGCAAAGAAGAAATTACAAGAAATATTTAGAGCATTTGTGAATCTAATTATAAAAAAAGGAAATATACCAAAAAAGTGAAAAATAGTACAAATATATTTAATTCTGAAAGATGTAGATTGGAGATACTGTCTAAACAACATTAGGCCAATAGCACTAATTGAAACCTTTAGAAAAATGGTCACAAAAATAGTAACAAAAAGGCTAGCCAAAGTGTTTACAGAAAAGAACATACTTAAGGGTCCAAACTTCACAAGTCTTCCAGGCAACTCTACAAAGCAATTTATACATATACTAAATATGATAATGAAGGAGGTACAAGAGAAGAATAAAGAAGTTTAAATATTATTACAAAACATGAAAAAGGCATTCAACTCAGTTCTATTGAAAAGCCTAGAATAGGCATTAAAAAGAGTTAAAATATCACAAAAAAATAAGAGAATATATAAGCAATATATTCTGTAAATGAAAACTCAATGTTATTACAGCCTACAGTCTAACAGAAGAAATAACTGCAGAAGATAGAATAGATCAAGAAGAGGTAATCTTGCCACTAATTTGATGTTTCTTCTATGATTCACTATTAGAAAAAGTACAAGAAGATAAATTACTAAACTATGTAGTAGAACAAGAAATAGCAGAAAGAATATATAATAACAATATTACAAGATATAAACAAATAGCAATTGCATATGCAGATGATACAACATGGATTGCAAATAGCAAAGAGCAGATGTTAAGAATTCTGAGTATTGCAAAAGAGTTCTTTAAAGCAAATGATATCGAAATAAATAGATTCAAATCAAAGCTCATAATAATGAACATAAGGGTTAAAAAAGAGAAAAAAGAAATCATCTTTGGTCATAGTAAGATAATAGAAGAACCCAAAAACAAGATTGTAAGATCACTAGGAATCTGACTAAATAGCAAAATGAGAGAAGTGCTATTATATAAGAAAGCAAAAAAAATAGTCAATCAAACAGTCAAAGATCTAAGATACAAAAAAATGACAATGAGCCAGATCACATATATAAACAATACAGTAATAATCTTCAAACTAGAATATCTCTTGCAATTAACAAAAATGTTAAAAAATATAATCAATAAAATATACTAACCATTAATATGCTTGACTAAACATAAATACAATATAATGAAAATATTAAGCAATTGTACAATTGAACACAAAGACCTAGGCAATTGCAAATCACTAAGCCAAGAAATAACGACCAAGCAAATTAGTAATATTTTCTCAAGACTTAATAGGCAAGATAGTCTGGGTAAACTAACAAGCTTAGAATAGCTCAAGAATGCCAAAAAGCAGGCCTAACAAAGGATATTTGGCATAATAAAAATAAACCAAAAGTTAAAAAGTTTTGAAAGAACAATTTAGCATGTTGAATATTAGCCAAAGCAAAAAAAATATAAATAAACATCAAAGCAACAAAATAGCTATAGAAAGTGTATAAACATAACAGACAAATAAAAGATATGCTAGAAGTAAAAACATGAATAGCAAGTAGTAGCATAATAAATGAATGAGGATTATTATATGTAAATCAGCTAATAGATACAAAAAGTAATAGCTTAATTATATAGAGACAGCTCAAGAGTTTTCAAGATCTATTATATAAGGGAAAAAAAGCCAAGTAGTTTAACAAAATAGGAAAAAAGATGCTAAAAAAGCAAAAAAGCAGAGAAATACAAGACTAATACAAAACAAACAGCTATAACACATAGGCATTAAAGATTAAGTAGACAAAGATGTTAAAAGACTAAAGAAGGAAAAAATGGATCATGCACAGGCTAAAACACAACTAGCAACTTAGCAAAGTAATTAAGAAAAAGAAGAAAAAAGTGTTAGCAGAGCATTGGCTAATGCATAAAAAAGAAGGGAAAACATATACAAAAATAAGTTTATGTAAAGGTTGTGAAGACAGATCAAAACAAACAACAAACAAATGTAAAAGATAAATAAGATGAGACCAGAACATAAAGGTGGTTCTAGAATTACTAATGAAAAAAACAAACAACAAGATAAATGCAATATTAGAGCAGTTATCAGAAAACAGAAGAATAGAAGAATGGAAAAGAGACAAAATGGAGTTATTAGAGTTAAAACTAACAGAAGAATTAGAAATAGAACTAATCAAAAAACAATGATTAAACAGTATAATTACAGATCAGCTAACAGAAATTCTAATATAGAACAAGAGAAAAGACAAAGAAAAATACATTATCTATACTAATGAAGCATTATACAAAGAGAAAAAAGAAAATGATATAGAAAGGATAGGTATTGGCTAGGTACAAATAGATGATAAAGAAAACTGGCCAGAGAAGGAAACAGTATTTGAACTCAAGGGTTGGCTATCAGCAAAAATAGCAGAACTAGTAGCAATATGAGTAGCAATTCTAATAATATTAGAAAAGAAGAGCATAAAAATATATAATGATAGTATTGCAACATTAAAAAACATTAACAAAGCAACCCAAAATATAGAAGATAGAAGTACAATAAAGAGAAAAAACACAATGTAAATAATGAACATTGTAGGTCTTATCAAAAGCAAAAATATAAAGACAAAAATAGTTAAAGTTAAAAGCCACAATAAAGATAAGTAGAATGATAGAGCAGATTCTCTTGCAAAAAAAGAAGCAACTTGTAGAAATCTAATACATGTGAAAAAGATTATATGTGATAAAATAGAGTACCATTTGGAATAAGAAAATAAAAAAATTGATATACCAGCAAGACTTCTATATAAAATAATAGTAAATGCCAGAATTGGAGCCATTTAGAAAGAAACAAATTCAATAAGAGCACTAGAGCCAGAAACAAAAAACATATTACATAATTTGACAAGTTTTTGGAAGAAAATAAACAGAACAAAGGAAGTTTACTGCATATCAAAAAAACTCAGTACAAAAAGAGCTACAGCAGTTAAGTATATAATAGACAAACTGCTATCACTTAAAGAGTTAAATAGAAGAAGGCCAGAAGTATATACAACAACAGAATGCCAGATATGCCAAGTTGGAGAAAAAGAAATGAAGACATATTTATCAAGCTGTAGCAAACAAAAAAGTTTGTAAAAGCAAATTCAAAAAGTTGCAACAGCAGTAGCATAGAATAGACTCAAAGAAAAAGAGAAGAACAGAATCCCACTATGAGTCCTATATGTAATGCTATTTGAAAAATCAGAAGCTAAAGAAATAAAAAACAGAGAAGTGCTAAAAAAAGACTCATAAAGGTTAAAGTAGAAAAAAAACTTGAATGACTCTTAAGTAAGCAGGCAACACAGAAGTGCATAAACATAATAACAAGAACAATGTGAAACATCTTTTATGACCAAGTATAGAGAGTCTGATGTGAAAAAACACAAGACTGGAAAAAGAAGACTAATATAATAAACAAGATGAAAAAAGGTGTTTGTACAAAAGAAAAAATAAATAAAAAAAAAGAAAAGATCCACAAACAAGAAAAGAAAGAAAAGAAAGAAAAATAGAGAAAGCAAACCAAATGAAGAAAGAAGCTTTGAAGACAATTAATATGCTTGTCATAGAAGAGAAGAGGCCCTTTTGGTATGGCTTTAAGTAGTTAGATAAGCAGTTTATCTCTAACTGAGATAGTATAGCAGATTGTACTTAGGTACCATAAGGGTGGTCAAGTGATGCTAGACTTAAGTATTGGGAAATTCTATGTAATTGTATAAATATATATAGTTTCAAGAATCTTAATAAAATACTAATATAACTGCTTAAGATTAATATATATATATATATATATATATATTTAAATATTTATTGAATATTCAAATATATAAATAAATAAATTTCACTAAATTGAATATTTGAATATTTAATTTATTTATCAAATATATTTATTAAATATTTAGTAAATATATATAATTCAAAATTATTTAATTGATTAATTAAAATATAGGATTAAATATAATAGTTTTAATATATTTGCTTTATTTATATTAGTTTATAAATATAATATTAATTTATTTAAAAATTTTTGTTAATTTTTTACCTTATTTTTATTTTAAATTAGTTAAATTGTTGTTTAAAATATAGTAAAACTATTTATACTTTTATTCTATTTTATGCAATATTTGTTAAAGATAACTAATCAATATTTTTTTTTTAGTATTAAGGTAACCTCTTTGGTCTTTTGACTTTTATTAATGACTTATTGGTATTATAATTTAATGAACCACTATAGAAAAAAGTACAATTAGCTACATTTGTAATTTTTCTATATTATTTATTTAAGGAGTTCACCCAAAGGTTCTCTACTAATTGCTATATCTAACATCTCTGCTTAGGTGTTTTATTTTAAACTTTCTGAACCTGTAATTTGTATTAACTTACTAAGTCATACCCAGATTATCATCTCAATCTTAGAACTAATTTATCTTTAAGATAAACCCTCAAAGCCTTCTGTATCTATTTTTACAACTGACTTAGATATTGCTATAACAGAACCAACACTTGTATTTGGGCTTAACTATTAAACTACTATGCCCTTGTAAAGTTCACTTGAACCTTAGCATCTACTTTACAACATATCTGAATTACTTTAGTATATTCCTATTTGTTCTTTAAACTTCTAATTCAGATAGTTTAGTAAAACTATGACCAGTCTATTAGTATATCAAATCAGCCTAATATTCTTTTCCTTCAGAATTCAGTAGTCTGATTGGTAATATCTAGATTTCTCAAGTCCAAATTCTTGCTTGTTTGGATATTTCAATATTGGTATTCATTTTCTAAGACTAGTCTTTATAGTAGCACTATCAAAGATCTGGTTACCTTCTACTTAGGTCTTTCCAAATGGACTTCTTATTATGCAATTTAATAGATTTATACAGCCACAAGAACTTATCTAATATTTGTACTACCCAATTGTCAGTTGGCATTTTTCTATATAATTACAGACCTTGTTTCAAAGGACAATGTTATATAACTGTTATATAAATGCCCTATGATCTGCCAGTTATGCTAATATGATTACTATTACAGATATCCTAATCTAATTATTAGTAACAGTTGTCATAATATAAGTAATATATAGGTAATTATTTAAATTTTTTACTATTAATAGGATTTGAATATCCAACTTATTACTTGAAAGGTTAACAACTTAATCACTTTACTAGATCACCATATTTTCTTAAATCAATATTTTTAATTTAATTATTTTATATATCTTTATATATTTATAAAAGAAAATTGTTATTCATATCTCTTATTTTTGTTATATATACCCCTTATGTAAAAATATGCATTTGATTACATAACTCACTATTTAATATACTAAATATTATTAGGTAATTATATGCATATAATTAATTATGTGATAATGTAATACAAATCAGAAACTTTATATAAACTTTTACAAATAATAAAATTTAATATTAACTTTCATGTTATATTTTAGGTCTTTTACAAATAAAATATGTATTCAGTAATTTTATAACAACTAAATATATATATTTTAAGTTATTCTTCTTTGTTAATTAGAGAACTGGGGTGTGGCGACCTAGTGAAGTGGTCAGGTTGTCAACCCCCCAAGTGGTAGGTTGGGTGTTCAAATCCCATCGAC
>CAJVQA010012181.1:0-10263 GCA_910591915.1 Cetraspora pellucida
TCGAAAGTTCGGGTTACCTCTCTACTCGGGTCTTCCAAGTGGGCTTCCATCCTCCTACCTGGTTCCCATGATTTACACAGGCTAAGGACTTATCTTGGGTTCACACCGCCCGGTACCAGTTTGTGTTCCTTTGTACAACGTTGCACGGATGCCTAGACCTTCCAGTCAGGCTGGTATGACATGGGTTACAGACTAATAATAGATTATAAAAAAGATGTTATATTAATAAAGATATTACTTTATCTTAGTCTATTCCATTTTTTGCTATTACTTCTTTTGTTAGTTTATAAACTGTAATTATTCTTAACTGTCTTTTATAAAAAAGATTTAGAATATATTTAATTATTTTTCTAAGTATTTTGACTCTTTAAAATGCTAACTCAAGACTTTTTAATAGGACTAAGTCAAATGCCTTTTTTATATCTTGCTGAAGTATTTATATTTCTTTATTTTTTTCTTTTACTTTTTTTATTATCATATTTAGAATATGTATAGACTACTTTGTTGAATTTTTTGATAGGCCTGCATAGTTTGGTCTCTTAAGCACTTCTTTCTTTATAAACACTTTAACAAGTCTTTTTGTTATTACTTTTATTACTACTTTTCTAAATGTTTTAATTAGTACTATTGGGCAAATATTATTTAAGCTATAACCTCACTTTATATTCTTTAGTATTGGGTAGACTTGTATAATTTTTCACTTGGTTGGTATTTCTTCTACTTCTAGACAAAGATTAGTAAAAGCTTTAAAAACTTCTTGTGTTTTCTTTTCTGCTTGTTTGATTAGTATATAGCTTATATCAGATATGCCTGAAACTGTTTCTGTTTTAAGTTTTCTTAACACCTCTTTCTATTTCTTTTCTTTAATATTTTCTTTAGGTTTCTTATATTATTTCTCTTTAATATGTTTTTATGGTCTGTAAACTTCTTTTCATCTTTCTAACATTTCTTCTAGTTTTGTGTTACTCTTTTTAAATTGTTTCTTGTAATGCTCTGCTATACCAGTTTTAACTAAATCTGGTTTTACTATTAAGTTTGATATTTTTTCTTCTTGTTTGATAAATTTGAACATTATCTTTTTATAAGGCTTATTTAAAAAACTAGCTATTATTTTTTCTTGATCTGTTTTGATTATTTTACATCTCTTATCTATATTTCTTTTATTTGCTTTCTTTAACTTTGTTCCTATACTCTTTTCTTTCTCTTTTATAACAATTTCTGTCAGCCTTTCATATCTTCTATTCAAGCACTTGACTATTATTTATATAATTTTGGTAGCTTTGTACTTTTTTTCATTTCTAGTATTCATAATTTCTTATTTGTTTTAATTCTTTCTTCTTTTGTTACTTCTTGATCTTTTTTTATCTTTATATATTTAAATAATTATTGCAACTTTATAATATTCTTCTCTTGATGTTGTTTCTTTTAATTGCTTCTTCTATTTATCACTATGTTATATATCTTTTTTTTGAATAAGTGCTTACTTGCTGCTATAATAATTGCTTCTTCTATTATATCCTATATGCTGTTTATTTTATTTGTTTATTTTTTTTTGTCTTGTTCTTCTTTTTCTATTCTTTTTAATACCTTTTTAAATTCTAATCATTTCTGCAACTCTTATATATACTTTTTTTAGTCTTTTTCTTTTGCCTAATCATATAAATATACTGTTTTTGATTGCCTTTTTCTTTTAACCTTAGCTTTGCTATTCTTTGCTATTATGTGTTTAATCCATATCTCTGATTTTATTATTTTGTAATCACTTTTAGTAATTTCTTCTGCTTCTTCAATTTCTGCTTTTTGCAGATTTGAGGCTAATTCTTTTGACATTTATATGTAGTTAATTCTTGTTGCAGCTTTTTCATTTGATTATATATACTTTTGGCTTGTTAGATGCATGTTTCTATAAGTATTACTGAAGTTCTATTTCTTTATCCAATTAAAGATAAATAATCTTTTGAAATTTGCTACTTATAGATATTGCCTATTTAATATGTTATTTGCTATATAATTGAGATTATCTAAAATAACTATTTGTGTATGCTTTTTTCTCTTAACAACTATTTTTACTATTTTTTGTTAAATGCTTTTTCCTATTATCTTGTTATTTGGTAATATATAAACTTCTAAAACTACTAATTTTGAAGTATAGTATAAGTTTTATCATATATTCATTTATTATTTTAACTGTATTCATATGTTTTTTCATTGTTTGTTAACCAAAATGCCTATACCAGATCTTTTTTTCTTATTTTTTGCTATACTTGACCAAAAACCTATATAACTTTTTTTTGCAGCATATATTAGAAATCTTCTTTTTCTTTCTGTAAGATTTATTTCTGTGATTTCTAGTATTGTAATTTCTTCTTCTTCCGCCTATTTCATAAGGTTTTCTAATTTCAATCCTTTGGTTTTAAGTCCATTAATCTTGTAATATACTATTTTTATTTTCTTTTTTTCTTGCTTCTATTTCTCTTTCAGCTGCTTGTTTTTTGTTTCTATAACTTCTGCTTGTTTCTTTCTTTTATTTTTTTTTTATAACTAAGAGATGTCTCTGTATTGTCTTTTTCAAATATTCTTTTTTCTCTATGCAAAATCTCTTCAATCTTCTGGTTTATGCTTATAAATTTAACTAGAGCACCCTTAGAAGCAATAGGCTAAACTCTCTTATGCTATACTTCTTGTCTCTTCTAATCTTTTGAGTCTTTCCAAAATTCAACTCAAGATGTCATTTATATATAAAGATTCTTCTTGTGTTTGAGTTTTGGTTTCAGCTATTTTTCTTTTATACAGTTTTTTCTTCTTCAAATAAGTTTATATTCTTGCTTCATTTTTTGTAATTTGATCTTGTATGCTGCCTCTGCTTGCTACTGTTCAATCTTCTATTCTTTAACTTTTTTCTTTCTTATTTTTATTTATATTTAACTTGAATTCTTGTTCTTTTTTTCTGCTATTGTTCTTTTTTGCATTAGAGATTTGGCTAGATCTTTTCTAGTTTTTTCCTTTTTTTTTCTTGAAACCTTTCACTCATCTTATTTTTTTTTTCTTTTTTTATCCAATATAATCAAAAACTGTTATATATAAATAGTTTTGATTAGACTGACTTTATGTTTTTTTTTATTACAAATATAACTGTTGATATTTTTTTTTTATTTCTATTTCTATTTAGAGGTATATGAACAGATTTAACTCTTTTGTTTTTTAAACTTTTAGTAGTAGGACTTCTGAGGTACTTTTTGGTAATTCTGTTAGTTTTGCTATATATTTCTTTTATCTTTCTCTAGCTTTATAGTTTTTTATTTCTTTGGCTATTTATACCAGTTTGTTATTATTTACTAATATAGTTTATGAAATGTTTTCATATATTTTTTCTGTCTTAACTATAGCTAAGACTTTATATTTTGACCTTTTAATTCTTACTATATAGGCTTTTCTAAACTTCTACAAATGTATTCCAATTCTTTTTTGTTTATGTTTGTTGGTAAGTTCCAAATTGTTAAATAATTTGTATTTTCTAGTTCTTCATTTGTTTCATATTGGTTTTTATTTATCTTAATTTCATTCTTCTTCTATTCAATTTACTGTTAATTTTCTTTTAATCTTTCTTATTATATTGTGTCTGCTTCTTCATACTGTCTTCTTTTTCTTCAAGTATTATTCTGTACTAATTACTCTTCTTTTTGCTGATTTTTTGTATTGCATCACTTCTGCTATATTTGCAGTTTAAGTTTATTTCTATTTATAAGTTTTTTCTTTTAAAGACTTCTCTAATGTCTTTGACATATATGTTGTTCTTTAGTGATTATTTAATAAATTTATACACCCTTCTTTTGTTTTTCTCAATATATTGTGTACTGGTATATTAGTAAGTAAACTGTTGTTTTGATTACAATTTCTTTTGCTTAAAGCCTATATACTCTTTTTTAGAGATTTTTTGACTATATTAATTTTTTTTTAAATTTCTAGTTCAATATTTTCTTGTTCTTGCTTTTCTTTTTGTTCTTCTGTATTTCTTTTTTGGATGAACAAATTTTCTTTTTTTTGATTATTGTTTATCTAACTTATCTTTATACTTACTTTTTTTTGTGTACTTTTAGTATTGTTTTGTACTTTTTTTTAATTATCTTTTTATTTTTTATCTTTTTTCTTGTATTATTTTGTATACTTCTTTTTGATTTCTGTTTGCTTCTGTTGACTGTTGTTGTATTTCTTTTTCTTTGTCTTGTGTTTTTTTATTATAAGTTCTTTTATTATAATATTCTTGTTTTGTTTAATGATATTGATCTTCTTTTTAATTGTTCTTCTTCTGCTTTCTTAATTATTTTTCTAATTATATATAGCAAAACAACCTCTAATGCATCTTGTTCTGTTAGTATAGTAACAATTTTATCTTCTCTGTCTGGTATTGCAAAGGTTTACTAGTTTGGTTAAAAAACATTTTGTTGTATATACTATTTGCTATCCAATATGCTCTTTTGATATAAGTTGATATTAGGCTTTTTTTAATTTTATATATTATTCATATTTTGTCTAATTATTAGTAGCTCTTATTTTTTTTTTTTTTTTTTTTTTTAACCTTAAGCAGTTACACTAGTACTTTATTAAGATTTTTAAAACTATTTATATATAATTATATATAATTTTCTAATACTCAAGTTTAGCATCACTTAGTTACTCTATTGGTACCTAAGTGAAACCTGTCACACTATCTTAGTTAGAAATAGACTGCTCATTTAACTACTTAAAGCCATGCCAAAAAGGTCTTTCCTCTTTCATGACAAGCATATCAATTGTTTTCTATGCTTCTTTTTTTATTCAGTTCATTTTTTCTACTTTCTTTTCTTTTTCTTCTTTTTTTGCCATCTTATTCTTTTTTGTTCTTTTCTCTAATCTTTTTTTAGCTTGAGCACCTTTTTTCATTTTGCTTTTTATATTAATTTTCTTTTCCTATTCTTGTACTTTCTCATATCAAACTCTTCATATTTAATTATAAAATGTATTTCACACTGTTCTTGTTACTATATCTATGCATTTCTGTATTACCTGTCTATCTAAAATCTAACTGATCCTTTTTTTAACCTCATTCATTGTTAGTCTTTTTATTAAAATCATTCTATTAGTAATTTTCTTTACTTCTATTTTTCCAAAAAGTGTCTCATATAATACTAGAGGCAGAATTTTAATTTTTTCATTTTTTTTGAGGCTATTCTAAGCTGCTGCTGTTGTCACCTTTTGGATTCTCTTCTACAAGCTTTTTTGTTTAATGCAGCTTGCCAGATGTGCTTGAGTTTTCTTTTTACCTTTTTGGCATACTTGGCAGTTCATCATTATATATATTTCTGATCTTCTTCTATTTAATTTTTTTAGTATTAGTAGACTATCCATTATGCATTTAATTGCTGTTACTCTTCTTGTACTAAGTTTTCTTGTTGTACAATATACATCTTTTGTTCTATTCATCTCTTTCTAAAAGCTTGATCAATTATATTAAGTGTTCTTAGTTTCTGGCTTTAGTGCTTAAATTGTGTTTGTTTCTCTTCAACTAGCTCCAATTCTGGCATTTGTGACTATTTTGCAAAAAAGTTTTGTTGGTATATCAACTTTCTTGTTTTTCTATTCTAAGTAGTACTCTATTCTGTCACACTTGATCTTTTCTACAAATATTGTCCTTTCACATATTGCTTCTTTTTTTGCAAGTAAATCTGCTCTGTTATTCCACTTATTATTACTGTAACTTTTAACTTTAACTAGTTCTATTCTATTGTTTTTGCTTTTAAATAGATCTACAATATTCATTATCCATATCACATTTTTCTTTTTTAAGACTTTGTCATCTTTAATCACTTAAATTGCTTTATTAATGTCTTAATGCAGTTAGGCTATTTGTATGCACTTCTATACATTTCCTTTCTGGTATAGTTAGAATTGCTAACTATATTGCTGCTAATTCTGCTATTTTTGCTAAGAGCCAACCTTTGAGTTCTAGTGTCCTTTCTTCCTCTAGTCAGTTTTTTCTGTTGCTAACCTGTATTCAACTGATGCCCATCTTTTCTATACTACTTTTTTCTTTCTTTTTATATAATACTTTATTTGTATAAAGAGTATATTTGTCTTTGTTTCTCTTCTTGTTTCTCATTAGAACTTCTAATATGTTGTCTGTAACTTTACTGTCAAATTTTTGGTTCTTAATTAATTCTGTCTCTAAATCTTCTATTTGTTTTAGTTCAATTAGACTTCTTTGTTATTTCTTCTATTCTTTTATTGTTCTATTTTCTAGCATTTGTTCTAATATTGCATTAATTTTGTTACTGTCTTTCTCTACTAATGTTTCTGAAACTGCCTTTAAATTATTATTTTATTTTATCTACTTTTCACAATTGTCTATCATTTGTTCTGTTCTGTTCTTACACCCTTTGCATTTACTTATCTTAGTATATATCTTGCCTTCTACTTTCTGTAATAGTCAATGCTTAATTAGGATCTTTTTCTTTTTCTTTTTTGATATCTTACTAAGTTGCTAATTATGTTTTAATCTATGTACAATCCACTCTTTCTTTCTTTTGGTTTTAGATATCTTTGTTCAATTAATCATTAATGCCTATGTATTGTAGTCTTTAATCTTGTATTAATTATATATTTCTTTACTTGTCTGTATCATTAACATCTCTTCTTCTATTTCACTAAACCATTTTGCTTTTTTCCCTTTATATAACAGTTCTAGAAGTCTTTTAAGCTGTCTTCACATAATTAAGTTCTCTTTTTTTATGTCTATAAGTTGGTTCAAATATATTAAATTCTATTTATTTATTGTACTACTATTTGCTATACATAATTTAATTCTAACTAAATTTCTTATACTCATTTTGTAACTATGTACTTTTTACAGATAATTTTTTGTTCTGATATTTATTTCTATTTCTCTTGCTTTAACTATTGTTTGACAGGCTAAGTTGTGCTTTTAATACTTTATTTTTTCTGATCTTTTTTCTGAGTTTCAAATGTCTTTTATTAAGCCTGCTTTCTGACATCCTTGAGCTATCCTAAGCTTTGTTAGATTGCCTAAAGTGTCCCTTTTATTAAGTCTTATAAATAAATTGCTTATTTGCTTTGTTGCTATCTCTTGACTTAATGATCTACAGTTCTTCAGATCTTTGTACTCAATTATGCAGTTATTTGTTGTTTTCATCATATTGTACTTATGTTTTGCCAAACATATTATCAGTTGGTGAATTTTGTCAATCATCTTTTCTAACATTCTTGTTAACTGCAAAAGATACTCTAATTTTGGAATTATTACTGTATTGTTTATATACATGTCTGGCTCATTGTTATTTTTTTATATTTAAGGTCTTTAACTGTTTGGCTAACTATCCCTTTTGCTTTTTTACAAATTAGTAATTCATTTATTCTGCTGTTTAGTCAATTCCTAATAATCTTACAATTTTGTTTTTTGGTTCTTCTATTATTTTACTTTGTCTGAATATGATTTTTCTATCTTCTTTTTTTAGTCTAGAATTCATTATTATGAGCTTTGACTTTGCTTTATTTATTTTAATATCATTCACTTTAAAAAACTCTTCTGCAATTTTAAGAACTCTTAGCAGTTGGTTTTTGCTTTTTGTGATCTATGTAGTATCATTTGCATAGGCAATTGCTACTTGTCTATGTTTCATGATACAATTAATATCTGTATTTTTTAGTGCTTCTTGCTCTACTATATGGCCTAATGATTTATCTTCTTAAATCCTTACCAATAGTAGATTATAAAAAGCCACTATATGAGTAAAGAAATTACCTCTTCTTAATCTATATCATCTTCTGTTATTATTTCTTCTGTTAGGCTATGAGCTGTAATTACCTTAAGTTGGCATTTATAGAAAAGATTGATAATATATTTAATTGCTCTTTGTGGTACCTTGACTCTTTTAAGAGCCCACTCCAAGCTTTCTAATAAAACTAAATTAAATGCTTTCTTCATGTCTTGTAGGAGTATCTATGTTTCTTTATTTTTCTTTTGTGCTTCTTTTATTATTATATTTAATATATATATTATCTGCTCTGTTGAGTTGTTAGGCAAGTCTGTATAGTTTAGTCTTTTGAGTATTTCTCTTTTTATAAATATCTTGGCTAACCTTCTTATTATCATTTTTGTAACTAACTTTCTAAAAGTCTTAATTAGTGCTATTGGTCTAATATTGTTTAAATTATATTCCTAGTTTATATCTTTTGAAATTGGATAGACTTGTGCTATTTTCCACTTTTTTAGCATTTCTCCTGTTTTTAAAACCAGATTTGTGAGAGCTTTGAAGATCTTCTGTGATTTTTCTCTTGTTCATTTTATTAAAGTGTAGCTTATGTCTAAAATTTCTGAAGCTGTATTGGCTTTAAGTTTTCTTAATGTGTTTTTCTATTTATCTTCTTCTATCTTTTCTTCTAACTTTTTGTACTAGGACTTCTTGTTCCTCTTTTTTGGGTTATATACTTTTATTCACTCCTTAGATATCTCTTCTAGTTTGGTTCTTCTCTTTCTGAATTAATTTCCAAAGTGTTTTGTCAGACCTTCTAGAACAGCCTTAGGTTTTGTTGTTAGACTAGTTTCATCTTCACTTTGGGTTATAAATCTGTTCAGAACTATTTTTTTGTATAGTTTGTTCAAAAGGCTAGCAATTATTTATCCTTGATTATTTTTTATTATTTTATATCTTCTATTTATATTTTCTTCTATTTGTTTTTTTTGGATCTGTTTCTACTCTTCTTTTTTTCTGTCTTTCAAAATTTTTTGCTAGCCTTTTATGTCATCTATTCAAGCTTCTGACCATTATTTGTATAGCTTTGGTAATACTACTCCTATTTCTTTACTGATGTCTATAAGTTTTTTGTTTATCTCTTCTTTCTCTTTTTTCTCTGTCTTTTGGTTTTTTCTTTTTTGATTATTTGTTGTAGCTCAATTATATGCCTATGCTGCTGTAGTTTTTTTTGATAATGTCTTCTGTTTGCTTTTGTGTTGAATATCTTCTTTTTTGGAATTCTTTTATTCACTGATTCTATTATAGCTTCTTCTATTGCATTCTATATCTGGTCTAGCATATCTGTATTATACAAACTGCTTCTTCTATCTTCTTCTAATTGCTTCAATGCTTTTTTCCATTCTAATTGTGCTTGAAGCTCTTTAGCATATTCTTTTCAGTCTTCTTGCTTTGCTTCCTCATACAAGTATATTGTTCATATCTGGTCTTTATATTTAGTTTCTGTATAGCTCTGGTTTGCAATTATGTACTCTAACTGCATGACTGTTGTTACTATCTTGTGGTCACTGCTTGTTATACCTTTTGCTTTATTTATGTTGGCTTTTTAAAAACCAGCTGCAATTGTTTCTAACAACTATATATAGTCAATTCTTGTTGCTGCTTCTTGGCTTGACTATGTGTATGCCCTTTCTGTTAGATGCAAATTTCTGAAAGAGTTTGTGAAATCTTGCCTCTTAAGCCAATTGAATATTAGTAGTTTATTATAATCTGTTGTTTGTGAGTGCAGTCTGTCTAATATATTGTTTACTGTATTGTCATAGGTGAAAGCCTTCTTGATTTTTATACTATAATAATGACACAGCACAGAAAATCTCTTACAAGTATATGCAATGTCCAAGAGGAAAATATAACTTCTGTTAAACATTGTCAAGAAACTATGCTCTTCTCTGAGGCAGTTCAGGAAAGGTAATGCAATACTAATAACTTTACTTTATTTCACTAAGAGGAGATAAATCTTGCCTATAGAAATTACCCTAAAGAGGGAGTATCAATACAGTTTATAGCCAAAAGTCTTTTATTAAAGTAATAACAAAAAGGGCTATTCTTAGGTTTCTGTTTTTAAAGAATTCCAAGATGTGTTTACAATATTAAAGAAAAGAGAAGTATCTGTTGCTTAATTACATTTGAGTAATTTAGCAGGGTTTATATATCTGTGAGCTAAATGGCTAAGTGGCCAAGTGATTAAGTGATTAAGCAACTAAGCAACTAAGCATTAAGCAACTAAGCAACTAAGTGATTACTAAGTAACTGAATGTTCTAGCAACTAATGACTAATGATTACTAAGTAACTAATTACTAAATGACTAAGTGACTAAGTGATTACTAATTAACTGGAATGTTCTGGCAACTTCTACTAATAACAATAATACAATAATGAAATAACTAATACTAAATAATAATAATAATAATAATAATAAAATAATAATAATAAAATAATAATAATTCATTCTATAAC
>CAJVQA010012182.1:0-10263 GCA_910591915.1 Cetraspora pellucida
GTGTAGCCAATTGTATACTCTCCTGTAGTGGTTCATTGAATCACAATACTGATAAGTGATTAATAAAAGTCAAAAGACCAAAAAGGTTACCTTAATACCAAAAAAAAATAATAAATATTATATATGTTATATGTATGATATTTTGCGCAGTCATCCTTCAATCAATCAGATCACAACTTCCTTATTAATTTGGTTATTGGATTCGATCTTGTGATCCTGTGATTAGAAATGGATGATCTATATCTCATTAGAACCACCTCAGTGAGCTGATTCGAATGGTGATGGTTTTATCGAATTCTGTTTAGTAATTTAAGAGTTATAGTCATTTTGTAGGTTAACAGTAGAAATATAATAAAAAATGACGACTAAAATATGTGTTTTGTGCTTATATTATTAATCCAAAAAAGGTTATATGTATATGTAGCAAAAAATTTTAATTGCATCAAAAATAGGAAGAAGATTATCTAGAGTGACATGCTAAAAGTTCTGGTCACAAAGCTAAGAAGGGCCAAAGATCAATTAATAATTTTTTTAAATCTACTAATAACCAACTTGCAAGTTTAGATGAAGAATAGAATTCAGACATTTATGATAATATGGATGATGCTGATTTGTTACAAATAGATGAAACAGATAAAGCAGAAGAAGTAAATAATGATACATTAGCATTGACTATTCTCATAAATAATGAATCATTAAGTGATAGACAAAAGTCTAAAAAATGTTTAATTTGCCAAGGTCTTCAATTTGAACAAATTTCTGATTATATTAAATATACTCCAGCATAATTTGGTGGTTTATGCCATATTGAAGTTGTTGTATATGAAATTTTTTTAAAATTATTTTTTCAGAAATTTAGTAAGAAAAAGCTAAATTATGATCAAAAGCAAAAATTAAATCATGCTTTATATGCAGAGTCTACTTGGCAAATAGATTGAAATAGTAAGTTATATGAATTACTACATATTATTAATAATTTAATTTGAATAAAATAAAATTATAATTATTACTATTCTAAATATGTAATGCTGTACATGCTAAGACGTATTCAAAAATTGCAAAAAAAGACAATATTTGTAATGAATATCATTATATTTAATTTGATAAAAATCTCTATAATAGAATTCTAAGAAAAATATTAGCACCAGAAAATGCTAAATTTATACTTAAATTTTATTGAGAAAATAATTTCTTGAAAAATCATCTTCAAAATCTTGATTTTCATGATATAAGGAATTTACTTAATAATGATAATGAAGATCAAGCATCAAATCTTTGGATTATATTGGCTAATAAGCTATAAACAAAGCATTTAAAGATTCACTAGTCTTTTTAGAACTTTGCAAAGTAATAAGTGATGCTGCTAAATAAAAAGCTAAGAATAAAAATAAACAAAATTTAAAATATAGTAAAGCATTTACAAATTTTTTAGTTATTCTGGAAAGTATTAGTCCAAGAGCCTTAGATTTATTTCATCAAAACTTGGAAAAAAGAGAAATTCAGTTGCTTAGATATTAGTTATTGCAATGCAATGAAAAGTTGAAATCTTAATAGTATTTCAACATATATTTTGAATTTTACATTCGATATATATTAGAAAATTATACTGTAATAATAAAAATTATTTAACTGATCTAGATCTTTGTTTTGAAAATGTTGCTTGTTTTAAATAGCTTATTAACATAATTCAATATAATGGTTCAATCATTGCAATAACAGACAATACTAAGTTAAAACTATAACTAAAATATTTTTCTATACTTGGGTGTATTATTAGATCAATTCTTTCAAAAGAAGAAATATGAATAAGCATTTACTCAGATATTTCAAAAGTAATTACAAAAATTAAAACATCAAACAGAATTGCTAAAACTGTTCATGTATATCTTTTACAAGTATGTTAAATGGATTTTGTCTTAAGAATAATTTTAAAAATATAATAATTACTATGTTTTATCAGATTATTTTAAGACAATGGCTTATTATCATATGGATTAATAATTATTAAATAAATACTAATTTAATCTTTAATTAAAGATACTTTTGCTAAAATTTTTACCAGTTGTTATTGCACTTATTCCAAATAAAGGATCTGATACTGCTAAAGATATTAAAAAGCTATATAAAAAATTAATTGAAAAAATTGTACCACAACTATATCTTTATATTTTATCATTAGGATCAGATAGTACAATTACAGAATTTCAGGTATAACAGTCAATTCTTAATACTCAAACTTCTGAAAAGCTAACATTTTGTGAGTCTGCTCTAAATATTAATTTTTCATGCCCTATTTTGGATGGTGTTGGTCCTATAATTCATGTACAAGATTCAAAGCATGCAAAAAAAACTGCATGAAATGCTGTAATGTTAGGTGCACAATTATTAACATTTGGAAAGTCATTAGCATGATTTTAGCACTTTTTAAATCTTATAAATTGATATAATTCAATAATGTATAAAAATGATGTCATTAAACTAGATTGGCAGAATAATAGTGCAGCATATTGAGCATTTTGTTCATCAAACTTTAAACAATATCTTGGAAAAAATTATGAAGTTGAATCGGATATAAAGAAATTTGCAGTATATTTGTTTGTAATAAGTTAGTTTTAATTTTAAATATTATTTAAATCTTCACCTTGTAAATAACTTTATCAAATATAGTAATTACTATATTTTATAGTTATTTTTATAGTGAAGGTCTTATATATTTATTATTATAGAACATATAATATTAATTTATTTTATATTGCAAGAGAATTAATAGATAGCTATCTTAATTGTAATATCACACCTATTGAACATATTCGTATGGTAATGACTACCTATTTTTTTCTTCATCTGTGGAAATTTTATATTGAAACATTAGCAACAAAGTATTTAGATTTTGTTTCATTAAGAACAAATTTTTTATCTCAACAAAGTTTTATTATATTTATATTACTTGCTGAGTTAATGGTTTTGTTAATAAAAGCACATCATAAATTTTATTTGCAAGTTCTGTTATTATCTTGGTTTTATGGTTCTGAACCCTGCAAACATTTTTTTGGCATTGCTCATCAAATTAATGCTGATTTTGACTTTGCTGAATTGATGCAAATAATTCCAAAGATTTGTCATTATAATAAGGCTTTACAGAATCAAAAATTAAATTTTGATAAAGAAAAATCAGTTAGACAAGGTAATTTGATTTTCAACAGTATATTATGAAAAACATAAATATTATACAATAGCATGTGTGGGATACATTATATTCTTTCGCTATTGTTTATATTAAATTATTAAATATACTGCTTATTTTATATATATATATATTTTTTTTTTTCAAAATTCAATACAAACTCTTCCTGATGATCACTTAAACCAAACTAGCACCAAAACAGTTTGAAGAATTATTCTTTTAAGATAATGATATCTTTGATTCTGTTTAGATATATAAAGCAAATTGTTGCTAACAAACTAGAAGTATGTGAAAAAACCAAAATGTAGATGACTCTTCTGGTGGTTTGTATTGAGATTAAGCCTTGTCTATTGGTAGACTCCTTAATATGTTTAGTATTCAAACCCAGTGTTGTTACTAGCCTTAAATTCAATATTTTTTTTAGCCTTTAGCCTTAAGTCCATTTAGCCCTAGTCTTAAGTCCAATTGGTCCAAATTTGACAGTTTATATATCTAAATAACAACACTATCCAAACTGAAAGGACATTCTAAAAACAATAGAGAAAAGGTTTGGTTAAAAATTATCAAAAGCTTGAAAACAAACAAACAACTGGAAACACTCTCTTTGGTTTGGCTTTTCATATATTACATTTGTTGACCTTCTTTATTTATTTTGTTTTTTTTACTCAAAAGTAAAAAAATTGGCTTTCTTTTTACAAAAAATTGGCATTGTTTACCACTCCCTTTTTCAGACAGTTACATGTTGTAACATAATGTAATAGAAACACAACAATCATATGTACAGCCTAACATATGGTGTAATGAAAAAATGAAGAAGGATTTAAGTTGAAGAATTATAGCAAATTAGAGATATATAGTAATTCCTAAAATCATGTATATAAAATTTTTACCCCTTTAGCACAGGTTAAAGTGTAGTTAGATCCTTAGCATAGGTTTAAAGTGCTAGTGTCCTAAATGGTCATAAATAAAGTATGCTCTCTGACACTTTTTTTTCTTTTCTTTTTTCTTCCAGTATCTCTTTTAGTTTAGTTTAATTTAGTGTTTTTTTTCCTTTCACTTCTCTACAAGAAAGTGTTATCAGATTGGTAATACTCTATTGTAGAGCAGTGGTTGGATGAGCCCTCCAGATCCCCTTTTTTTCTTTAGAAAATTAGGCAACTGATGCAGCAGATCACTTGTAAGTGCTCATAAAAGTAACTGCAGGATGTCAACTCAGCTCATTAAGTCTAAAAATGTTTGTTAATATATAAACAGAAATTTTAATAAAAAGTATCAGCAAAACTGCCAAAATGAAAAAAAAATATATATATATATTTTTTAATAGGTTACCTTTTTGATTATAATAAAGAACAATTAGATAAATTAATTTTAGAAAAACTAAAATTATGGCCTACTGACAAGCAAATTATACAAACCATTCATTATTTATATTATTTAGCATGTAAACTTTCTAAATCTCTTGATATGATTCAATTTGTGAATTTGTTTATTAATAGAAATAATTTACTTACTGTTAGTTTACACGAAAATGAAGTTTCAACATCATATATATATAATGATACAAACCTAGCTGATATTCAAGAAATTGATGATATTTCTTCTGCAATAAGCAGTCCATTGAAAGAAGTAGATCAATTTAGTAATAATTTATACAATGATGATTTTTCATCTAATAATATATTTCAAAATAGTCAAAGACAGCTTAAAATTATTAATTAACCTTTGGAATCAGGTTCTTTATCAATCTTAAATAATGGTGATAGTGGTAAGTATTTATTATAATTTTTTATTGCTACCATATAAGCTTGAAATAATGCTTGTGCACTTTTTCTAATCACATGCATTTATAAAATATTGACTGTATCAGATTTAAAAAATTAATCATTATTTCAAAATAACGCACATGGGCATATTCAAAATAATACATAGTTAATTAATTAACATGCAAATAGGTATTATTTCATGCTTATATAGTATTTAAGTACTTTAGAATTTTTAATTAATTTTATAGAAAAATAAAGCTTTGGGCTTTTAATTATTTATCAAATTTAGGCTATAAAAAATTTGTAAATATATATCATATATATTACTATAAGATTTTTTTGTGGTCTAAATTTGATAAACAATTATTGATAAAATTAAAAGCCTGAAGTCTTATTTTCTCGATTCTATTATAATATTTACTAACTAGATTGCTATATTTTATAATAACAGTTAGGATATAATTTTAAATTACAATCTAAATTATATTTAATTTAGATTGCAATTTGAAATTACATCTTTGATTGTTATTTTATAAAAATATAAATTAATAGTTAATCTAGATTATCGATATTTTTCAAAAAATACTTTGAATTTTGAGTTTTTACTTAATCAATGTAAATTGCATAATGCATATTGTTCTAAATTACTTGAATGGAAGGTTAAATTGAAAGCACCAAGCACTATTAAAGTCAATATGATAGGCTCTGTTCTTCCAAATAAGGCTAGTCATTTAACTGCATATTTCACAAAAAATAAAAATCCTGAATAATGATTCATTAAACAAAGAGAAAAACAATGAAAGGAAAATCAGAGAAATATGTTAATAATACTTGCACAATTACATTCCAAAGAAATTGAAAAATCAAAAAAAAAGAAAACCTCAACCAAAAAAAATGTTCAATTAAATTTAATTTTAAGTATGTATTTAGATTATGTATTTTTAAAATTTTAAACTTAGATTTTATTAAGGTTTAATATTACTAAATTTTATTTTTAATTTTAAAATGATTATTTAATAGTTCCTAATATTCAAAATGCAAACATTTTAGATAATTTTCTACTATTAAAAGGTGATTATGTTTTTGTTCTATATGGTGAAACCATGTGTATTGAAAAAGTTATAGCATTATATTTTGAAAATTATATTAATCACTGATATACGAATGAACCTGTTACAAATTTGAATGATATTTCTTATATTTCATTACAAATTTACTTACCTATTTATTTGAATTTGTTTAGTGATATTTTAAAAGAAGGTTGTAGTCTTTTAACACATTATATAGCTTCTAATATTATTTATCATATTAATAAGTTAGGAGTATTAATTGATGAAAATGTTTTGAAGTTGCTAAAAAATGAAAAAAATATTTTGATTACTTTAATCAGGAAGATGTTGTTCAAAAAATAATTTTTTAATAAAAATTATTTTTTAGCAAAGTTTAAAATAGTTATTAATAAAAATAATAGTTAATATACATGTACCCAAAAGTATATATACTTGCATTATATAATACAATATATAATAGCATATATAACTTAATATAATATATTTATTATATTTATTGTACTGTAATTAAAATCTTTTATTTTTATTAATTTATATACAATATATTCACTAATTTAAGCACTAATAATATCTTAACCATCTTTAACTCTAAATCTATTTTAACATTTCTAATTCCAAAACCTGGTTTACCTATTCCTAATTCTAATGTCTATTTAATCCATTTTTAACTTTCCCTGAACCTAATTCATTTCACTCATTTCTAACTCTAAACCCAATCTCTGAAACCATAATTAAGTCCTAATCAACAACTAGTCTTGAGTGTTGCATCTGCTAATGCTTTTCACAAGGCCTAGGCCAAGCACACAAATGAGAGTTACATCATTAAAAAGTATATTCACATTTTGCATTTATAATAGACAGCCTAGATGCTTGAAAAAACTGAGTTTGATTAGACATGAAATTCACTTATTAGTTGAAATAAACAAATTTTTATCTGACAGATATTAGATAAAATTTAGTTAGCCAATGACAACTTGCAAAACATGGCCAAAAAAAACTGCATAACAAATAACAGGTCTAAACAAGTTCATCTATATTTTTTTCCAAGGTTGCTAATGCTTTTTCTTCTTTTTATTTACCCAAAATCTCTGTTGTGATAACTCCAAGACTATAAATATCTGATGCTTAAGTGTATAGCTGACCCATTAAAATCTCAGATGCTACATATAGCAGAATCCCAAAAGCTTTTCTTCTATTCACTTTTTTAGAAAGTTCAAGGTTAGTAATATATGCATTTTGCAAATTATGTTGAATATTTCTGTTATATAAATCTTTGTAAATGAGTTTCTATGAATGAATCAACTCAAAATTCAAAGCTATACTATACAAAATATTTAATTTATCTTTCTATCCTAGTTGTGATACTTGTATAAGATTTGGCATAATAAATTTTCTGGTATAATTGTGTAACAATAATATAATCACCAAAATACTCCATAAAAGTTCAATAATGAAGGATTCTTATGACCAATTTGTAATGCTTCAATTCTTGGATAAGTTTTTGTACATTTTTGTTTAAATCATGAATCAGTTTAAGTGCAACATCCCACAATGAACTGTTAATTCTGTCTAGCCAATTGGCTAATAAATAGTTACAAATCCTCTAAGTTTGTTACTATTAAGGCACAAAAATTCAATTGGTGTTCTTACAATGTGCCTCTTCTCTTTTAATCCAAGATTATTCATTGAAAATCAGTATAATGTTCTTGTAAGCCCATCAGTAGTCTATTCATTAAACAATATCAAAACAATAGCACTTAAAATGACAGAAATTATACATATGAATTTGACAACACAGAACACCTAAGCAATGAAATCTACAGCCACAAGAACATTAGAAAGACATCAGAAAACAACTAGCAAAATTCTAGTAAAATGATGATGCAAAGTTATCAAAATGACAAAATCCAAATGCCAAATGACATCTAAAGTCCAGTAATGCAATGCCACAGAACTATGAAATCTATTATTGTTTATATATCCAGTAATTGTTAGATTACATGGAAATGTGGATATACAAAAAATTTTTATACTCTTTGATATTTTTTATAAGTTAGATAATTTATTGCTTATTTTTAATAAAATTTTAAAGTTATATACTAATAATGCTTATTAATATTAGTAAAAATTCATGCTTAGAGGTATTATAAAAAAATTTTAACTTCTTGTAACCTATATACTAATAGCTCAGGATCCTGACTTAGCTATAGGGCTTTGCATATATTTATATGTTTTTGAAGATTACAAAGTTTTTTTATCTTTAGCTAGAATTAAATTGTTGACTTTGTCTGTAAAAAAGAGTATCTAGACTACTAGACTATGAACTCTAATTCCAAAATTATTCAATTTTAAAGAAAATAAATATTAAAATTATTAAAATTTTTTAATAAATTTTTTATAGTTTTTTATAATATATATAATATAAAAAAGTATCTTATGAGATATAGTAACTTTGTAAAATAAATAAGTTGTTAATCTTCAAGTAGTAGGTTAGGTATTCAAATCTTATTGATAGCAAAAATTTGAATAATCACATATATAATATTTATATTATAACAACTTTTTTAATAATTAGATTAAAATATCTATAATAATGATTATATCAATATAACTGGCAACTTATGAAGCATCTATACAACTAATTATACAAAGAAATACAAATTAGCATTAGGCAATGCAAACTTTAGATAAGTCCTTGTGACTATATAAATTTGTTAAAATTAAAAAAAAAGTTTATTTAGAAAAACCTAAATAGAAAGTAGCATAAATCTTTAATAACACTACTATAAAAACTAAACTAAAAAAACAGATATCAATATCAAAGTATCCAAACAGGCAAAAACTTCTAAGTAGAAATCCTAAAGGTATTACTAACTAGATTACTAAAATAAATCAAAGAAAAAAGATATCAGACTAATTTGATATACAAATAGACAGGTTATAGTTTTATACAGGTTATTTGAATTAAGAGTCTGAAGAACAGGCAGAGGTATATTAACATACTAAAAATATTTTATGAAGTAAATGCTATAGTTTGAATAAACTCTACAAGAATATAGTAGTTAAATAATATAACTTTAACTGCAAATGTTAGTTCTGCTATAGCAATATTAGATCAACTATAAAAATAAATACCCAAAACTCTGAGAGGTTTATCTTAAAGATAAAATAGTCCTAAGGTTAAGACAATAATCTAAGCATAACTTATTAATGTTAATACAGATACAGGTTTAAAAAATTTAAAATAGAATATCTAAGCAAAGATATTAGATATAGCAATTAGTAAAGAATCTTTAAGCAGACTTCTCAAATAAGTAATATAGAAAAGTTATACATATAACCAATTGTATACTTTTTTTGTAATGGTTTATAAAATTACATTATCAAAAAAATCATTAATAAAAGTCAAAAGATCAAAGAGATCATTTTTTTTAAAAAAAATATCTTATAACTAAATAAATAATAAAAAAAGTTTAATTTATTAATTACCAATAATTTAATAATAATACCTTTAAAGAAAATTTTGTTCAAAATTTAATTTGAATATTTTATTAATATTTATTTTGAAATATTAAAACTTTAATATAAATAATTGTTTGTTTCTCTTGATTATTTTTTAATATTTTAGTTTGTATTAAAAATAAAAAACTTTTATTTTAATTTTATTATAAGTTGCTATAGTATATTTATTAAAAAAAAAAGAATATCAATATAAAATATAATTTTATTTTAATAATAAAGATAACAGAAATATAACTGTTATTTATTTTTAAATTATAATTCTTTATTTAAATCTACTTTATTTAATTATAATTTCTATTATAATATTACTAATACTATTTTTAATAAAAAAAAATACAGAAAAAATACAAATTACTAAAAAGTTAAAATAAATATTATTATAAAATCATATATATTATAATATTTGTTTTAATTAAAATAAATTAGAAGTATGATGACTTAGTAATATAGATAAGTGTCAACCTTCTAATTAGCAGATTATAATTTCAAAACCTATTGATATCAAAAATTTAAATAATTATCTGTATTATAACAACTGTTTTCTATTAATTAATTGAAATAAGATACCTGTAACTATAATTATACTAGCATAACTAACAGGTTATAAAACATTTATATAACCTTAATTATATAAAGAAATGCAAACGACCTCTGGGTCGATAGCGCAGTGGTTAGCGCTCCGGAGGTCATAATCGCAAGGTTGCCGGTTCGAGTCCAACTGGGA
>CAJVQA010012183.1:0-10262 GCA_910591915.1 Cetraspora pellucida
TTAAATAATATAAATATAAAATATATATTAAGAAGTTTATTTTATATATATAAATATAAATAAAATTTTTAAATTTTTAAAAAATTTTATAATTATTAACTTTTTTAGAATTAATATATTTGTAGCCATAGGCTACTGTAACTGTAACTAAAATAACCATGTTATTTGTTCATTAGGGTTAGGTTGAGGTAAAGATAGAATGTAAATAAAAGTAGATATTTTATAGAAAATTTTGCAAGAACTTTTTTTTGTTAGAACCCAATAAGTAGTTTCATATATTTAATTTTAAGTTATAGACAATTTTCAATAATTTTTGATAAAAACGAATGTTTGTTTTAAATTTTTCTGATCATGTTACATTACATCTAATCTTTAAAATTGGTTGGCTTTTATGAAATGTGACTACAGTAGCCATACTTACAAATATATTACTCTACTTTTTTATATATAAGTATTATTAATTTTACTAATAAAATTATTAATTTTTTTTATAGTAAACTAATTTAAATAGGTAATTTTCTTTTTATTATAACTTTTTTTTACATAATAAGCATAGTGGAAATTTTGCAAGTTTATATACAAAAGTTACACCAAGGTACTTGCATAGTAGCACAAAAAAATACTTAATTATGATTGGTTAATTTAGAAAGATATTAAAATATTTTAATTTTTTAATTTTTTTTAAAAAAAATTGACCAACTTTGAGATTTTTTTAAACAATATGTAATCAAAAATTAATCTAATTTTTTTTGATAAATATATTTTATAAATCTTCAAATATTAAATATATTTATTTAATTACAAGTTAATATGTAAAAGTTTGTATAATTATATTTTAATTCAAATGTATCAAGTTGGTATATTATGCTTAATGAGACAATCAATATTTTTATTATATCTATTATTTTTATAATATCTACTATATCTTTTATATATATTATATAGTATATACAAGCTAAAAACAAACTGTTATACAAATATGTTTCAAAATTTTGCTTAATCATATGATTAGATTATAAGCAATTTAATTGGCCAATATATTAATATATATATAATACAATATAATAATATTTGTAAATAAAATACCAGTAAATAACAACAAACTGGTATGGGTAACTAAAGAAATAGAAGAATACGAAACAAGAGAAGAATAAAGAAGATATACAGCAAAGCTGACAGATCTACCAGTAAGCATCTCAGAAATCTTACTGCTACATAGTTTAAAAAACAAGAGAGTTAAATCAGTCCACATACCTCCAAATAGAAATGGAAACCAAAGAAGAACTGCAATAGTCATGTTTGCAACAGAAGAAAATATGAAATCAGCCCAATCCAAACCATTTATGTTTAATAACTTTTAACTTTACTGAGTAAAAGAAGAAAAAGAAGAAACAAAATAAAAAAGAAGTTTTAAACAAGAAAGAGGAAGAAGCTAGGAAAGGTACAGTCAAGTCTCTGTAGCAGATGAGAACAATACCAGAAGAGAATAGCAAGAATTTAGGTTAAATATAAATAAGGAAAGAAAAGAATATAATCGAAGAGTAGAAGACCAAATAATGGCAAACAGAGATTATACACAAGATCAAAGAGTAGGAAAAGAAACAAGACATATAAACACACTTGAAAAAGAAGATAGACCATATAAAAGAAAATCTGCTGAAATAGACACCCAAATACAAGAAGAACCTTTATGCACAAGTGACATCCTAAATCGAATTCTGGAAAGACTTGAAAGATTAGAAGGTGCAAGCAGTGCAACAGAAAGCAGTCTGGCCTACTGCTCCTAAGGGTGCTACAGTTGAATCAATGGATATAGACCAGAAAATTAAAGAGTTTTTACATAATGAAAGAAGAGCCTTTGAAAAAAATAACATGGAATTGTCTTCTGGTTATAAAAGAAAAACAAAAGCAAAAGGAAAAGAGAAGGCAGTAGATACAAAAACACAATATAAATATCTGAAAGACAAATGGAAACAAGGAAAGAAAGAAATTAAAATTGCATGTTACAACATTAATAGACTCAAACCAGAGGTTGGAAATTGGAAAACCTTATAGAATGGGCAAATAAAGAAGAACTTACAATAGTAGGAATAACAGAAACAAATATTACAGAAAAAGAAGGAAAATTTCTACTATACAATTACAACATACAGTATAAGGGTTACTGGACCAGTGCAGCAACAGACAAGAAAAAAGAATCAGGCATAGGAATACTAATAGATAGCAAGTGGAAAAAGCATATAGGGGCAGTTAAAAGAACTAGCGAATACTTGCTAGAAGTAAGATTATATTTTAAACAATTCAAACTAGTAGTATTAAAAGTTTATATACCATCAAATGACAAATCGATAAGTAAGAAGATTCAGCAGAAAATTGTAAAGATAGTAACAAAAAAGAAGTGGTATACAGATATAGTTATATTAGGTGATTTCAATCACACAGTTGATAACATACTAGATAAACAACACCCACAAATAGCAAACTACAAAAGACTTCCAATATTTAGTTGGCTCAAAAGACAGAACTTTGTAGACTCATTCAAAAACATACACCTGACAAAAGAAGCATACACATGGTCAAACCAAGAGGCCGTAACAAGAATAGATTACATCTGGCTATCAGAAACACTTGCATCAGGCTTACAAAAGGCAAACATAGAAGAAGCGAAAGGTATGACAGACAGTAATCACAAAATAATAATAGCTAAAGTATGGGTAGAATACGTAATCGCAAAGCACAGCAAGACAGAAACCAAATGCAAAAACCAAACAAGAATAATATACTTATATGATGAGGCAAAACAAGAAGACTAGGAAGAGTATGCAAAAGAGCTACAGAATCAGCTAGAATAGAAAAAAGCATTAAGACAACTAAAAGATAATGAAGCAGAAGTAGATTGTAGTGCAAACAAATTAAATTAAATGTGAGATGCAATAGAAGAGGCTATAATCGAAGCAGCAAACAAACAGATTTCAAAGAAAAAGATATTCAACACAAAGATAAACAGAAGACAAGACCAAAAAAAGGCTAAACAAAGTGAGCATATTATTGAACTTCAACAAATAATTAGAAAGGCAAAAAATATGAAAAATCAGAATGTAGAAAAAGAAGAAAGAATTGAAACAAACAGTAAACTAAAAAATATAAGGAAAAAGTTAGAAGTAACATTACCAAAACTCAATAGACAATAGTCAGAAGCTTGGATAGATGATATCAAAGGTTGGCAAAGAATAATCAGAGAGATGAAAAAAGAGAAATAGGAATGAACACAGAGAAAACAAATAGAAGAGAATATAAACAAAAGATGTGAAATGATTAGAACTGATCAAGGACGAATGATTCGAAGCCTACTAAATAGACTGTACAAAAAGATTATTCTAGACAGGTTTCTAATGCAAGACAAAGAAGAAGTTAACCTAATATCAGAGCCAGACACAGTTTTAAATAATTTGGTAATGCACTACAAAAATCAATTCAGAAAAAGAAAAACCAAATTAGAAGAAATAGCAAAGAAATGAAAAGAGATATACAAACCAAAAGAGTGGATCGATGAAGCCTGGTATGAGAAATTAGATGAAAAAATAGAAGAAAAAGAATAGGAAAACACTTAGAGAACTTAAAGCAAACACAGCCCTAGGAATATTAGACATAAGCTACATCTTAATAAAACAAGCAGAGAAGAAGTTACAAGAAATCTTTAAAGCATTTGCAAATCTGATTATAAAAAAAGCAGATATACCAAAAAAGTGGAAAATAGCACAAGTTTATCCAATTCCGAAAGATGTTGAATGGGGATATAGTTTAAACAACATCAGGCCAATAGCGTTGATTGAGACTTTCAGAAAAGTTGTCACAAAGATAGTAACAAGAAGACTAACCAGAGTGTTTGTAGAAAAAAACATACTCAAAGGCCCAAACTTTGCAGGTCTTCCAGGCAACTCTACAGAGCAACCTATATACATTCTGAATATGATAATAGAGGAGGCACAAGAAAAGAATAAAGAAGTTTGGATACTGTTGCAAGAAATGAAGAAGACATTTGACTCAGTTCCATTAGAAAGCCTAGAATGGGCTCTGAAAAGAGTTAAAATTCCACAAAAAACAAAAGAATATATAAACAATATCTTCTATAAACAGAAACTCAAAGTTATTACAGCATATGGTCTAACAGAAGAGATAGTAGCAAGAGATGGAATAGACCAAGGAGAGGTGATTTCATCATTAGTCTGGCATCTCTTTTATGACCCATTATTAGAAAGAATACAAAATAATAAAATGCTAGGATACATAGTAGAACAAGAAGTTGCAGAAAGAGCACACAGTAACAGTATCACAAGATATAGACAAGCAGCAATCACATATGCAGATGATACAATATGGATTGCAAACAGTAAAGAACAAATAATAAGAATTCTGAGTATTGCAAAAGAGTTCTTTAAGGCAAATGACATTAAGATAAATGGATCCAAATCAAAACTTATAGTAATGAATACAAGAATAAAAGAGGCAGAAAGAGAAATTACCTTCAGTCATAGCAAAATAACAGAAGAGCCCAAAAATAAAATCATAAGATTACTGGGAATCTGGCTAAACAGTAAAATGAGAGAATCATTAGTATGTAAAAAAGCAAAAGAAATAGTGAACCAAACAGTCCAGGATTTGAGATACAAAAAAATGACAATAAGCCAGATTGTATATATAAACAATGCAGTAATAATCCCCAAGTTAGAATACCTCTTACAACTAACAAAGATGTCAGAAAAGACAATTGATAAAATACACCAACCATTGATATGCTTGGCTAAGCACAAATGCAACATGATAAAAACAACAAGCAATTGTATGATTAAGCATAAAGATCTAGGAAACTGCAAATCACTAAGCCAAGAAATAACAACAAAGCAAATCAGTAGTATCTTCTTAAGACTTAACAGACAAGACAGCCTAGAGAAATTAACAAGACTCAGAATAGCTCAAGGATGCCAAAAAGCAGGCCTAACAAAAGAAATTTGGCATAATGAAAGCAAATCAGAGACTAAAAAGTTTTGGAAAAACAACTTAGCATGCCAAACAATAGCTAAAGCAAAAGAGATAGGAATAAACATTAAGGCAACAAAATAGCTATAGAAAGTTTATGGACATGGCAAACAAATAAAAGATATGCTAAAAGCAAAGACATGGGCAACAAGTAGTAGCACAATAAATGAGCAGGGATTATTATATATAAATCAGCTAATAGATATGAAAAATAACAACTTAATTACATAGAGACAGCTCAAGAGTCTTCAAGGCCTATCATGCAAGGGAAAGAAAGCCAAATGGTTTAGCAAAATAGAAAAGAAAATGCTTAAAATACAAACAAGCAGAGAAGTACAAGACCAATACAAAATAAACAGCTACAACACACAGGCTTTAAAAATTAAGTGGACAAAGATTTCAAAAGACTGAAGGAAAAAGGAATAGATCATATATGGACCAAAACATGATCAGCGATTCAGCAAAATAATTAAAAAGAAAAAGAAAAAAGTGTTAGCAAAACATTGGCTAATGCATAATGAAGAAGGAAAAACATATACAGAAATAACTGTATGTAAAGGCCATAAAAATAGATCAGAACAGATAAAAGACAAGTGTGAAAAATGGATAAGGCAAGACCAGAACATGAAAGTGGTCCCTGAGCTACTAATTGAGAAAACAAAAAACAAGATAAATGCAACACCAGAACAGCTATTAGAAAATAGAAGAACAGAAGAATAAAAAAAAGATGAAACAAAGTTATTAGAATTAAGACCAGTAAACGAATTAGAAGCAGAGCTGATTAAGAAACAAGAGCTAAACAGCTCAATCACAAGCCAATTAACAGAAATGCTGATATGAAACAAAAAAAGAAATAAAGAAAAATACATTATATATACTGATGGAGCATTATAAAGAAAGAGAAAAGAAAACAACTTAGAAAGGATGGGTATTGGCTGGGTGCAAGTAGGAGATAAAGAAAACTGGCCAGAAGAAAAAGCATAATTTAAACTTAAAAGATGGCCTTCAGCAACAATAGCAGAGTTAGCAGCAGTATAGACAGCAATTTTAATGATCCCAGAAAGGAAGAGTCTAGAAATATATACAGACAGCATCGCAGCACTAAGAAATATTAATAGAGCATTACAACATACAGAGGATGGAAGCATCTTAAAGAGGAAAAATGCAATGTGGATAATGAACATTGTAGGTCTTATTAAAAGCAAGAAGATAAAGATAGAAATAGTCAAAGTTAAAAGTCACAGTGAAGACAAGTGGAATGACAGAGCAGACTCTTTCGCAAAAAAAGAAGCAACTTGCAAAGAAATAATTTATGCAGAAAATGTCAGATGTGATGAAATAGAGTATCATTTGGAATAGGAAAACAAGAAAATTGACATTCCAGTTAGACTTCTGTATAAAACAATAGCGAATGTTAGAATCGAAGCCACTTGGAGAGAAACGAACCTAATAAAAGTGCTAGAGCCAGAAACAGACAACACATTACATAACTGGACAAGCTTCTGAAAAGAGATGAACAGAACAAAAAGAGTTTACTGTATATCAAGGAAACTCAGTACAAGAAAAGCTACAGCGATTAAGTGCATAATGAACAGACTGCCAACACTCAAAGAGCTAAACAGAAGAAGACCAAAGATTTATACAACTGCAGAGTGTCAGGTATGCCAAGTTGGGGAGATAGAAACACAAGCACACTTAGCAAGCTGTAGTGAACAAAGAAGTTTGTGGAAGCAGATTCAAAAAGTCACAACAGCAACTGCATGAAATGCACTCAAAGATGAAGAAAAGAACAGAATCCTACCACAAGTTTTATATGAAGTGTTATTCAGGAAATCAGAAGCAGAAGAAATCGCAAACAGAGAAGCACTGATAAAGGGACTGACAAAGACAAATATAGAAAAAAAACTCAAACAACTCCTAAACAACCAGGCAATGCAGAAGTGCATAAATATAGTAGCAAGAACAGTATGGAACACCTTCTATGATCAAGTATAGAGGGTCTGATGTAAAAAGACACAAGACTGGGAAAAGAAGTCTAATATAACAAACAAGATAAAGAAAGGAGCTCGTGCAAGAGAGAGAACAGATAAAGAAAAAAAGAAGAATAATCAAGCGAAAGAAGAAGAAAAAGAAAGAAAAATAGAGAAAATGAACTGAATAAAAAAGAAAGCTTGGAAGACAATTAATATGCTTGTTACAGAAGGAAAAAAGCCCTTCTGGTACAACTTTAAGTAGTTAGACAAGCAGTCTATCTCTAACTGAGATAGTGTAGCAGGTTGCACTTAGGTATCATAAGGGTGGCTGAGTAATGCTAGACTTGGGTATTGGGAAATTCTATGTAATTGTATGTATGTATAGTTTCAAGAATCTTAATAAAATACTAGCATAACTGCTTAAGGTTAAAAAAAAAAAAAAAAAAAAAAGTAAATAAAACATACTATATGGGATCTTTGCTAGGAAAATCACTCTTCAAGTTATTGTTACACAAAATTTTAATTAGGAAAATCATAATAAATCTATTTTTAGAAAAAAAATTTCCTAGCAAAGATCCCATATATATTTACAATTAGATCTATCAAAAAATTAATTGCAATTAATTTTTGTTATATGTCATATAATTAAAATTAATTAAAATTATTATAAAATTAATTAAAACCCAATTAGTAATGAAATAATTGCAATTAATTGCAATTAAATTCAATAGATCTATATATAATTTCTGATATGATCTAATATTTAAATAGCAAAAATTAAAAACTACATGCAATTTTTACAATCTGATAATGAATATATAAACATAAGCTAATTATATAAAAATTGCAATTAATTAACTCATTGTGACTGCATTATCAATCAATTAATTGAGTTCAAAAAATTGCAATTAAAAATTAGCTAGGAGCATTTCTTGAAAGTTCAGGTAATGATTTATGAATTACTATAGCATATATTTTATTAAACATTAACCTTTGTAGTACTCTTAAATAACAATAATATGTACTATGTAGTCATTACCTAAACTTCAGAAGTGATTTTGATAAAATATATGCTGTGTCAATTTTATAGATAATTATTCAAACTTCTAAAAGTACTTTTGGCTGATTCTTGCAATTAATTGCTCTTACAATTAATTATTTAGTAGGCCTGTTTACAATAATATTATTAAAAATTTTTAATAACATTAATTTATTTATTTGTTTATTATAAATTAAATATTATAAAAAATAGCAATTTCATCAAATACAATATTTGAAACTCTTTGATATAAATGATATTTTTTTGCCACATATTCAGCAACTTTTCAGTTAATTCTTTACAATATATATTCATATAACAAAAAACTTTTCTGGAAAAATATTAAATAGTTAACAAAGATACTAAATTTATCTTTTTTAAAACAGTGTTTTGCAATTCTTTTCATATGTAATTACAATTTATTGTGTATAATATTTAGCTGCACCTTAAAAATTTTTTATATAGTTGAGTTTATAATAAAATTTTAAATAAAAAATTACTTTATGCCCTCTAGCAATAATAATTTTCTTTAATTGACTCTTTTGTTTTAAAAAATTAGGTTTATTAAACATAATTGTAATTGTACAACTTTTAGCCTCTAATTTACATCCATTCTTACACTTTTTAAGAAGACTTTCTTGTTACAATCATGTTTATTTAGCACAATATATAAATCTTTTAGTTGCTCTTAAAGTAAAGCATCCTTATAATCTAAAGGAAAATCTATATTTTGCAAGGTTTTATTTTCAAAAACTGTAGATCTAAAACAAGTTTATATTAAAAAAAATTGTTAATAATAAAAGTATTCACAAAAAAAAAATGGATTTGAGCTTTGATGTTTATAATTTATTGACTTAATGTCTAAATTTATTCAGGCATAAGTTCAATAAATTATAAATATAAAACTCAAGTCTATTTTTTCTTAGTAGTGCTTCAAGATATTTAAATTACCTTATTTTTGGTTATTTGCCTTTTGATTTTAGGTTCATTTTTTTAGCTACAAGGGCATCTGATGCAAAGACTGCATGGCTAGTTGCATTATTAAAAGCAAAAACTACAACTGCTTTAAAAAATCATTTTTCAAAAATAAGAATTGCCTTATTATGCATTTACACTACTAGATCTTTGGCTGTTCATCATCTATTGCTATTTGTACTAAGTATTATTATGATATATGCTTCTTTAGAATTGGAAGAGTTCATATTGTTTTAAAAAGAATTAACTATTTAAACTATATAGTAAAACTTTTAAATTATAGAAAAATTTAATAAAATTAAATTTATCTTTAGCCTTAAACATTTACATATATCTGTTAAAAACTCACACATATGCAAAGATCAATCTTGCTTTTTTTTCTTAGAGATTGTTCACCTTTAGGTTTTCAACATATTAATATACTATTGTATAACAAAAATATATACTCATCATGCATAACAAGTATGTGAAGTTTTTCATCAAGAGATAATACTGGCAATTTTATTATTCTTTATTCTTATCATCAAATATTGGTATTTATTTTTCTAACTCGAACATTTTATCTAGAAACACTTTGCAATATGTCACAACATCACTACATTCATAGCTATCAATATACACTTACTTTTTTATATGAGAAAATTCATAATCAAGTGCTATTAGATAATTATGTACAATGTTTTTATGAATTGTTAGAAGCAGATCAAACTCAAAATCTATAAAATATAATGTAATTAATACAAACATTATACATGTATAAACATTATTTGTGTTAAGTATTTTAGTAAAAAAAATTAATGTGCACTATGTTTATTTTATACATGAACTTTACTTTTGTAAATATAAAAAAATTTTAAATATGCATATCATGCATATTTTTTTTTTGAACTTTGGCGACAATGCCAGTTGGTTTTTATTAGCTTAATCTTTGATATAGTACAAATTCATGGTTACATTTTAGGATCGATTATTACTAGTACTATATACTATCTAATTTAACACTACTGACTTCATCTGGTTACCCTTATGGCACTTAAGTGCATGTCCGCCGCATGCCTGCACGCAGTTACCTTGGCAACCACTTGCGGTTATGGCACACATTAAACTGCTACACAGACAAGGATACCTACCGAACTTAATGCGGCATCCCAATTGCCAGGAGTACTGTCTTCTGTAAATCGTACCCATATGTCCCACTCACATGTTTTACCTGGTCTTGTTTCTTCTGCCTCCTAATC